>JAHHUM010000598.1:0-100000 GCA_036173005.1 Crenichthys baileyi
TATTTTTCTTGTCGATAGCCGGGCTAAACGTGCTTTTCTCTGGAGAGATAGTGGAGGGGGCTGGCCGAGCACTCTGAACGGGTGCGTTTTGATGTTGGTGTGGCCAGGGTTGGAGATTTTTGTGGTTGCCTTTTACAATGTTATCAAACATTCATCCACGTAACTCTCCGGGGCTGCCCCAAATTTTTCCTCGTCCCAGTTTGTTTTATTGGGAAAATATGAGACAGTGGTTAGTACTTTAAATGTTTCTATGTTCGGCTTGAATTTATTGGCTTGTTTTACATGAGTTCTGTCGTGTTTGTTTACCAGTATACCGCCATATTACTTACGCACAACTCTCGCGAGATCTCAGCCGCTCATCTTCCGCCTCCAGTGGCTCTTCCGCCTCCCCTATATAAGCTTTGTCAAAAAGGAAACTTTTAAGCCTAGCCTTAAAAGTAGACAGGGTGTCTGCCTCACGGACTAAAACTGGGATCTGCCTCCCATTGTACTTCTAGAGACTCTAGGAACCACCAGTAAACCTGCAGTCTGAGAACAAAGTCCTATGTTAGTAATATATGGAACAATCAGATCTCTGATGTATGATGAAGCTAGATCATTAAGGGCCACCATTTTTCTATTCTAGATTTAACAGGGAGCCAATGGAGGGAGGCTAAAATAGGAGATATATGATCTCTCGTTATTGCGTGGCCATCTGCAGGGCTCCATGGGCTCAGTCTACCACTTTATCCAGCTTTTTTTAACATCTGAGCCATAAAATCTCTAATTTCTTGCCCATTTTCAGCTTCTTCTTTGATTCCAGCCATCTGGCTTCCAGCATGTCTATGTTATAGGCTTTCGGGGAAGCCTCTCCCAGATTTGCCTCTGGCCTTGAGCTCGGGTCTTCACTTACGACTTGTTCAGTGAGTTGGATACGTTTTCATATTAACCTTTTTCAGCAATCTACACAAACTATTAATATCTCTAGGAGCTTCCGGTAAATGCGTCCTACTCGCTCATCGCTCCACATCGCCCCCTCCAGTTTAGGAATCTCAAGAAACACACATCTTCCTTCACATTCATTCTTCATCATCTTTCAATCACTTGTAACCAGAAGAAACTTACCGCATGGACTAGAAGTTTGTTATGGATCCATTTCTTTATTTTTTGGTGACTGTTGGGAGACACCAAGACAGGGAAGGTTCTGAGCGAGTTCTTCAAGTTCAAGCTACGATCGATATGCACGTTATTAGACTTGCTCCAAAAAACCTTTTTCCAAAACTTTTTACATTACATATTGCATACCATTTTGATGACACCTCTGATGTGCAAATCAGGATAGTCTTTTGGAACAACTGTTACCCCTGGGTCCCCATTAAGCAGTACATGGATTATTGCACGACCTAATCCATTGGAGGGCCATCATTCATAATAAGTGTGAGCTAACAAACTTTCCTGCAACCCAGAAGATGTTGCCCGCAACCAGTGCCTCTAATGATGCTGGAACAAGGTTGCCTGGTTCACCCTAAAAACACGACTCTTGCATATTTCTCCTGAAAGTACCAAAGGAGCAGAGATTAACCTCACTTAATTACACTCTCAAATACAGTTAAACATTGCATGACTCTATCACTAACAGCAGCATAACCTGAAATGAATAAATAAAACAAAAATAACAAAAAAACTTCACATCTGAGTGATAGTAATTTTACAATCCACATTCACAATATTGCAATTTATATGATTAACATTCATGGGTACAATGTAGTGAACATGCACTTTTCTGCTGTCGCTTGTAAAACGAGAGAAGTGCACTTTCCATGTTCTCTTCATTCTCTGTCACATCTATTTTAATTTTAAGAGGTTTCCTAGATGTATGTTCCCATAGTAGGGTCTCCCTGAAGACTTTGGTAACTTGAAATGGTTATTTCATCAGCATCCAACCAAGGTAATAATAATGATAATAATAATAATATTAATAATAATAATGGAGTTTTGACGAAAATTAAATCTGGAAGACTCAGCCCCTCGTCTGCTCCGTCCAATGACCCTTCATGTGTCCCCGCTCCAGCCAATCAGCATTGAGTCCGTATTTCCTCTTCAGCCAATCACCGTCCAAGGCTCTGCTTTAAAGATCTTTACTCATGGACTTCCTCGCTCTTCAAGCTAAGCTGCAACGGTCAGCCGCGTCATGTCCACTACGACTCTGGCGACTTAGCCGATTCCTCTCACTGTTTCGTGACGGATCCTCGTCCTCCTTCCTCCTCTTCCGCTCGTAGGACTGTTCGCCTGGCTTCCCGCCTTGATGGCCCCTTTCCCTCGTCTCAGTTCCGGGCAAGTGGAAAGTACCTTGACATCTCATCCAATTCTCCTGCTAAGCGTCACAGAGGTCGCCCTGCCTCCACCCCAGCTCCCGCTGCCGCATCACCCGGCCCGGCTTCTGCAGCATTTCTCCTCCGATCTTCCTTACACACCCAGGCTTCGACGCCATCCCACAAACTTCCCTGCTTCGTTCATCTCGTCCATGGATTCTCTCTAGCGCTCCATATCATCAATTTTTCAGCTTCTCCAGGAGTCCGCCTCCAACTTTGCCACATCAGCACTTCCTCTTTTCCACCCCGCCGATGTTCAACCCGCTCTTCGGCTCCTCCCACTGACATTCACCATAGCAACGCCCATCCTGGATCGTCTCTAAGGGTGAGATGTTTTACTTCATTGTCTTTTCTCTACGGTTTCCTCATCCTTAAGCCTCTTAAGCACGCTGTGTTTCCCACTCCTATTTTACATTAAGGTAGATCATATACTCCCATGCATTCTAACATCTTGCTCCCAGGCTCCGCTCCAAATCCTGCTGGGGCAGTTCATTTATCTGGCTTCTCTCATTTTACCATCTCCCGAGGGCGACCACTGTGTCGCCTTCCATGATGGCTTTACTGGTACGTTTAAATTATCTAATCTCAGAGACGTTTACTGTTCATTTAGCCGATTATTTGTCCCTCATCCTCGACCTACATTTCAAACATGGCCTCCCAAATTTTTCTATCAGTATCACAATCCTTCTCCACCAAAGCTCCATTCACCCTCGTTCAGTCAAGAGTCTGCCTACACTGGTCTTTTCTCACCACAGAAATTTTATCATGACGCAAGCCACCTCTGAGTCCTGCGGCTCAGTCGGCCATCAGAGAACTCTTGTTTCGTCTTCCTTTTTTTCCCAACACTCCTGCCCCGGGTAAAAAAATTTGCTGGCTTCCCCGTCCAGTCTCCTTACGAACTGGAAGGGGAAACTCCTTCTTTGTCGGGGCGACGTCATTCTCTTTGGGTGACTCGTTTCAGTTTTTAAAACTGTATCCCCGGTGAAAAAAAGGTTCTCTCAAACGGATATTTCAAAAATCCTTTTTTGAAAAGAGCCTTGCGTGTGACACACATAAAAGAGCTAAAAATAAAACAGAACGTTTAAAAACCTTTAGTAACCTCAAACCAAAACTTTCTTTTAACTTTTTTTTCCCTTTTTTTATTTACCATAAATTAAATAAATTAAAAAAAATAAATTATTTACTTATTACAACCCCTTTTTTCCCCTTGTCAATCTTTCCTTTGAGTGGTTTTTACCTTTTTTTAAAACCCACATATTTTTTAAATTTTAACCATTTTCCTTCTATATTTTTCCTGTATTTAAAAATAAAAAATAAAACTCATAATATTTTTAACCGGTTTTGTGAGTTCATATAAGGTTTATATATTTAACCTTAGTAAACCCCTTAATTGCGCTTTGCGTTGACAAATTTACCAAAAATATTTTTACCCCCCTTTACATCAAACAGCAACCTTTTTTTGCTCCCGTAGAATTATCTAAAAATATTTATCAAAGCGAATTCGAACAAATTTTACCAAAATTTGTTTTCCCTTTTTCAAACCGGGGCTTTAAAGGAAAAACAATTTACCGGGGTTTTAAATTACTTCTTAAAAATATTTTTTTCCCGTAATAATCGTGAAGCGCACTTTCTCTCGGCACACTGGGTCGGTGCTGCTCTGTTCAGCTTGCGACATCGATTTACAGCACCTCAGAATCTTCAGCATTCTATGAAATCACTCCCATCGCCTTGACCTGTTGCGTCTGGGGCCGCTATTAGAAAAGAAAACGTATCATTGCTTTATGCGACAACGCAGCATGTGGAAGCTTTAAATAAAGGCCGTTCCTCCTCTAAGTCTATCATGCCCTACCTCCGACGCAATAACCTAGCAAGCAATCTCATATAACTTCACTTCCGCTCGTCACGTTCCAAGTTATTCTAACTAAATCGCAGATGCTTTCTCTCGCTCCAAATTTCAAATCTTTTCGCAGTCTCTGTCTAACTGCCAACGTTCAACCCAACTTTATTCCAACCCTCGAAAACCTGAAAACGGGATTTAAAATCCCTTTTTCTTCATTCTCTGCTCCAATTAGAAAAAAATACTGTAAATTCAGGTCTAGCTCCTTCCATCCAGATCATATTCTTTTCACCTGGGGAAAAATTTTCTAAATTACTGCCTTGCCCATTCATACCCCTCTTTAAAAACCAGTCCTCATTCAAAAAATTCCCTGGCCTTCATAACCTTTGTTTTTTAACACTTTCGTTTTAAAAATCCCTTATATCTGGAGCTTACTAGCAGGCATCAATTTTTCGCAAAAAAACACCCGTCTGAAAACCCGCTCCGGGCCATTTATTCAAAATCACGCCATTAAAAAAACCCCCTCAAAGGTATCACTAATCATTCTATCCCTCAGCCCAAATTTCCCGAAGAGCTGTTACGCTCCCTTTTCCCCCAAAAAAATCTCATTACAGCTCTTCTTTTCTGGGCCCTCTTTCCCCTTTTCCCAAAATCATGCCCTTTCCCGTGCTTTTTTTCTAGCCTTCTACGGCTTTTTTTCGGTTTTTTAAGCGGAATTACCCCCCCTAATAAATTTTAAATTTGGAGCCATCAAGGATACTTGCCTTTGGACCTCAAGTTTTTCCTCACCACTTCAAATTTTTTCTTTTAAAAATATCAAAGGGAAGGGGCCCCTGTCTATTTCTATCGCTCGCCCTTGATGGCCCCTTTGGGCCTTCCCAAATTTCCAAAATTCGCACTGGAACGTCAAATAATTAGTCCGTTTCATGCCCCCCTTTTTCACTTGAGGAAAGGGGGCCTCATGACCGCTCCTGGTTTTTCCCAAACATTTTAAAACCCAAAGTCTAGTCAATGCAATTTCTGCCCCAGTCAGTTTCCAGGACATTCATTTAGAATAGGAGCAGTAATTACTGCAGCCACTCAAGGAGTTTCAACAGCTTCTCTTCAACAACTCGCCCGCTGGTCATCTTCAGCTTTCTCATCCTATGTTCGTCCAGACTTGCACTCTGTGTTAACTGGTCCACAATCTCTCAATTCTTAGGTAAGAACTTCTCGCATTATCTGGTGGTGGATGGCCTCTAATTAAATTCAGTTTGTCTTCATAGATAAAAATCAACCAACTAACTTCATCTGTCTTATCCCCATTTCTCTAAGGTCTGCAACCTCCAGCATTTATCAGCCACAGTTTTGATGACATATCTATCTATCTATCTATCTATCTATCTATCTATCTATCTATCTATCTATCTATCTATCTATCTATCTATCTATCTATCTATCTATCTATCTATCTATCTATCTATCTATCTATCTATCTATCTATCTATTTATCTATCTATCTATCTATTTATCTATCTATCTATCTATCCCATGCCTCCGCGTCATAACGCATTCTTCATCTCCATGCCTTCGCGGCTCGAGTCATCATTTCTTGCCTTGATATTCATACATTACCCCCTGATGCCTCCACGGCATAACACATTCGTCATCTCGATGCCTGTGCGGCTCGAGTCATCATTCTCATGCTTTCTCCAACTCTTTCATCTTCTGCAGTGCCTCCGCGGCACGATCTGTCATTTTCAGAATAAGAATGAGCTTTATTGCCAAGTTTGTACATACAAACAAGGAATTTGACTCCGGTACACTTTGCTCTCTGGGTATTATTTTTGTTTTAATGCGTTATAAGATATATTTCTGCATATATCTGTATGTCCTTAAATATACATATATACAAAGGTGCGTTATAAGGTATATTTATGCATATATCTTTATGTCCTTAAATATACACATATACAAAGGTGCATTTGCAACTTCAGTATGCAGTTGTTTGGTACTCTATTAAATGTTCATCAGAGAAACAGCCTTGGGGAAGAAACTGTCTCTGTGGCGGCTAGTTTTATTAAAAAGTGCTCTGTAGCGACGGCCTGAAGGTAAAACTCTAGACAATTTATGTGCAGGGTGTGTGGGGTCTGCAGAGATTGTACCAGTTCTTTTCCTGACCCTAGACCTGTATAAGTCCCGGATAGAGGGAAGGTCAGCCCTCATGATTCTCTCTGCTGCCCTGATTATTCATTGCAGTCTGGACCTGTCCTGTTTTGTGGATGAACCAAACCACACTGAGATGGATGAAGACAGGACAGACTGAATGATGGCAGTGTAGAAGATGACCAGGAGCTCCTGTGGAAGGTTGTACTTGAGTTGACTCAGGAAGTACAGTCTCTGCTGGGCCTTCTTCCGAACAGTGTCTATATGTGAAGACTATCTCAGGTCCTCAGAGATGGTGGTTCCTAGGAACCTGAAGTGGTCCACAGCTGACACGGTGTTGTTGAAGATGATGAGGGGGGTGTATGGGTGTGGTGTTCTCCAAACGTCCACCACCATTTCCACAGTGTTGAGTGGGTTGAGTTCAAGGTAGTTCTGACAACACCAGTGTTTCAGCCGATACACCTCCTGTCTGTATGCAGACTCATCACAGTCCTGGATCAGACCAATGACAGTGGTGTCATCTGCAAACTTCAGGAGTTTCACGGACGAGTCCGCTGAGGTGCAGTCATTTGTGTATTGGGAGGAGTGTGGATAGAACACACCCCTGGGGGGCACCAGTACTTATTAATCTGGTGCGGGAGAAGATGCTCCCCAGCCTCACCTGCTGCTGTCGGTCCGTCAGGAAGCTGTTGATCCACTGACTGATTTTCAAGGCTTTTTCAAGCTCATTCATCATTTTCACTGCCTAGCACCCAGGCAGGCTCCCTATTTCCTTTCATTCCTCACCTGACTCTTTCCACCCCATGCGCTCGAGCGTCACGCTCCTTCCCTCCTCTTTCTGTCTAACTCATCCCTTCATCAATACTGTCCAGCTCTCTCTTTCCCTTTCTTCTCATAAGCCTGTCCTTCTCCCTATTAGTCTCAATTCATTAATTATCTCACCTGATGTTATTTATGTCTAACAGTTAATTTATTTTAGCCTTGGCACGGCCTCGGCCCTTTTCAGGGGAAGACATCTCTAATTCTATTCATAACTTGTTCATTCAAGCTGACGTCATTCTCATCGTTCGTGTCTTCCTCCGGGGTCAGAGCGCCAAAGAAATATTTGTAAATAAACCTAATCGCCACCTATGTGTCTTTTCATTGTGAGTCTTACAGGATTAAAATAATAATTCAAACAATCTAGTTCAACATAGATCAGGAATATTTGAAAATGTAAAGTGACAAAATCCAAGTTAAATTATACTAGGGTCAAAACATTCATGTTTTGGACAAAATTATGTTCGTTTGCAATTTTAACTGAGAGACAATGAAGACTACAGCCTCCCTAGTGAGCACAGATAAGATAACATGAATAAACCAATGGAGCAAAACTAAGAATTTTAAGAAAATCATCCAAACAAAAAGATGATATAGATAGATTGTTTGTTATATATAACTGTAAGGCACTTGCAAGAAAACCTGGAGGTTGCAGGTTTAATCCTTGGCTGTTGTTGCATCTGCAAGGGCACTAAACCTTAAACATGTTCCACAACATCATAGATGAAACTTTAAGGTAGGCGTGGTGTATCCAGTTTTGGGACATACAAGTAGATCCTGTAATGTTATTATAATTTAGAGCCTCTCCCTTCTTTGAAGAAATGTAATTTCAGCTAAGTGATTTTCAGAATAAATTTGTGTACGGTTTTATATGTATATATAGATATATATATTTATCTATTTATACATAACTATATCACAGTTCCTGAAAAGAAAACACTACATAACCATTGCTGTTATTCAGATTCTCCTGAAATATTTTTGCAGATTGCAGATTTTGCTTATATTAACTAAAGCCAAGGGGCCCCCATCCGGACTTGCTCAAATGAGTTTCCTTTTCAAGGTCTTCAGTAGACACACCCAAAGAGATAGTGCGAAGTTAAGCTATTTGAGAGATTGTGGGAGTATAATCCTCCAGGCAACTCTTCTTGGCAAATCATATCATAATCTTGTTTTCTCTGCTCAAAAACCCCTAACCCAGGAAGCAAATAAGTCCTGCGAGGTTGTTTTGAGGCTACAGACTGGGACGCACCAGCCACATGGAGAGGACATCAATGCCATGACTGAATAACTCTGACTATATAGCTCTAACTACAGTATATAAATTTCTGTGTGGATAAAACCATCCCCAACCGGAACGGTTAGATTCTTCTCCAACATAAAACCCTGGATCACCAGTGACCTGAAGGACCTGCTTAACAAGACGAAAAGAGCCTTTAGAGACGGAGACAAGGAAGTATTGAGGAGTATACAGAAGCAACTTAAAGTCAAGATAAGAGACAGCAAGGAGGTGTACAAGAAGAAGCTGGAGAGCAGCTCCAGCAAAACAATATCAGAGATGTGTGACAATGAGAAGATCACAGGCTTCTAGCAGAAGGAAGATCGGACCGATGAATGTCTGCACAGAGCCAATGAACTAAACACATTCTTCAGTTGGTTCAGTTCAGAAACAAGCTCAGCATCCTCCTCTCCATCTCACAGCCAAACAGACATCCCACCCTCCTCGGACCCAAAGCTTCCCTGTCACACCTCAAATGTTTTATCTTCCACCTCAGCCATGGACCCTTCTGCTTCTACATGTTTGCCTTCAGCCAAATCAGAAGATGCTGATGCTCCCTTTGCCTCCCCCTTCCACCTGTGTTTCTCAAGAAGTCAGGTGAAGAGACAGGTGTCATCTGTAGAAATACTCGGATGAATCTGCAGTTGTGGGGTGGATCAGAGATGGACAAGAAGATGAGTACAGGGAGCTGGTGGCCCGCTTTGAGGCATGATGTTTCCACATCATGCCTCATCTCATCTTGAACATTAATAAAACAAAGGACGTGATTGTAGATTTTAAGAGAAACAGGAACAGGTCAAACACCATTTCCATCATGGAAGAAGAAGTGGAGGTGGTCGAGGAAATACCTTGGTGGTAGGAGTATTTGAGTGTTTTTTCAAAAAGCCCAATAATGATGATGATGTTGATAAAAGAGGTGAAAAAAGAGGGACTGATCCAGTGAAGTATAAAGAAAAAACAAGTGCAGATGCACAATTCAGGTCGAAGGGGACAAAAGGGAAGTTGTGAGACATCGCGTTCAGGCCACAGGAGGTGATCTGTTCATGTTTTAGATGCAGTCGTTTAATTTCATTGTTTATATGTAGTTACCCAGACCACAGTCTTCATTAAAATGAAGGAAAATAAAAGCTATTTAATGTTTAATTATAATCATTTACAAAATGAAAAATATAGATAACAGGATTTTTTTTGATTCTGTCAGTCAAAAAGACAGACAACGGAGAACTCTAGCACAAACTCTGGGGTAATAAAAATCACTGCAGTTGACCCTGAAGCCACCAAAACCACAATCAAAAATATCAGATGGTATGCTCTGAAGGTCCTTTTTTCAGGACAGATAGAGAAGCTGAGTTGATGTGAAGATGGATGAAGTTAAAATCTGAAACAATCCAGCAAGAAAACTGGTTCGAGGCTGCAAAGACACAAGGTAGAGGTACACCTCCACCAGGACAACAACACTAAACATGCCAGAGCTACAGTGACATACAAATTTTTAAAAAATTTTTTTAAATCTTTGATTCATTAGTTTAAATGATGTGGTGTCAAATACCTTTTTAAATTAAATTATTTATGCATTATCATTTGAAGCCTTGGGCTAGACTGTACTGATGGTACGAGAGCAAGTGCTACCTTGTAAAAGTCTTACCTATTAGAAGCAGTTTAGCTATTAGCCACATAGCACATACATGTAAAACAATAAAATATACCACTTACAAACTTCAAACTTAATGAACCAGATACAAGTGTATCTGATTCATGGTGTCTGGAGGTTCATCTCTGTCTCTATTGGTGCTTTCTTTGTTGCCATCTCCCCCAGATGGGGTTGTTGCATAAAAGGAGTGGCTCCATTGGATGCAACGGTTCTTTAGGGCTGTTGTGTTGTTTGGTTGGGCCACTGTCCAGCGTTCTGGGTGGTGTTAAGGTTGCAGTGTTGGGCTAAACTTCTAGGCAGCTTCTGGCTTTCAATTTACGGCCATGCCGGATGGGATCCTGGGGTTCTGGTGGGCATTCTGGGGTTGTTGGTGAACTGTGGACACCGGTTGCTTGGCTTGTGTGTCCAGGAGTTGTGCTATAGACTGTTCTTAGTGGCTTCTTGAGCTGTCATTGGTGTGCACTTAAGTTTTAAGTTTTTCAAAAGATTTAATTGAATTTAGGTCAATATATTTTCCCAGCTTCCCTTTGCCTGCAAAAGCAAACAACCCAACAGCATATTTCAGTGTGGAGATGGTGTATTCAGGATGTTTTGTACTTTTAGCTTTCAGTCATCAGCCTTCTGCATGTAGGCCAAAAAGTTTGAACTGTAACCCTTTTGGGCTCATCTGAGAATGGAACACCCTCTTTTGCATATTTGCTGTGTCACCAACATGGCTTGTGATTAGCTGCAAACAGGACTCTCTTGTCTCTATATAGGCTAAAATGTATGGGTTGCACAACTAATATTTCTCGTGTTGACAGATTATCCTACCTGATTGCTGTATTTCTACAGCTCCTCTATAATTACAATGGACCTTTTTGCTGATTGTCTGGTGAATGCTCTCCTTGCCCAGCCTGTTGGGTTTAGGTGCCTTGTTGTGATTGCAGTTGTGCCATACACTTTCTATTTTCTATTCTGAGTGTTCTGTGGGATGTTCAAAGCTTGTGACATTGTTTTAGAACCTAACCCAACTTTAAACATTTTCACAACTTTCTCCCTGACATGTCTGCTGTGTTACTTGGTCTTCATGATGCTGTTTGTTTACTAATTTCAACCTAACCGTAATCCAATGGCAGCCACTAGACACCACATCTAGTTCATGTGGTTATAGTTCAGCTCAGTAGGATAAAACACAAGTGAGACATTGGGAGGTAAATCCTTACCCTACCAACTGATGTTGCTCCTCTTGGATACCTAATGGTAGTTTCCAACTTGGTTTAGCCAAGTGTTATAACTGCTTTTTTAAGGTTCTGCTAATATAATTTTGCCATCCCATAAAACAATTACAATTAACGGAGTACGCTGTTTTGAAAAAGCATTTTGGTAGAAGTATAGGTAGACATTGAAACGAGAACTTTGGCAGGACATTCATTTTAAAGAGAAAGGGAGGGAACCCAAATTTTTAAAACGTGCCTTAATCTCAGTTAAAATGGGAAAGAAAGAGAGAGTAAAGAGATTTAAACGATCTGGCTAAGCTAACTCAAAGATACCTAAACCCTGATGGTTGTTCCCCTTGTCTGAACAACCCACAGACAGCATCACTTTTTTTGGCTGCTTTTACAGACTTTGAGCCTCTCACTGTGGACTTTTACCAGGATGGAGATCTCGATATGTTCCTGAATAATTTATTGTTATTATTGTTAATGTTATTTTGGATGATATTGCTCCTTTTAAATGTAGACACTATAAAGCAGTTATAGAGCCATGGCTCAATGATCAAACATGAGCACTACAGCTTTATGGAATTACTGAAATAATTCAGTCTGGTCTTATTATTGTGCAGGCAATCCTCAAAAGTACACCTATTAGCCAAATATACCTGATGATACTTGGTGTCATCTTCAGGATCAATCATGTCCCTGTACCTCCCTCTCAGCACTATTATTCTTATCTCTTCCCTTTTACCTGTCATAATAAACAGAGAACCCTGTTGTAATTGTCTCTGAAAATATGGTATTAACTCTGATGTCACCTCAATTCTGTCTCTGCCTTTGCTTTGGCCCCAATCTGCAATTATCCTCTTCTCCCCCCTCCCATTTGGACTATTACTGCCATATATAGTCAAGAAAGGCAATCAAATGTTTTTATGATTGTTTCAATGATAACACTTCTCTCAGCTTTAGTGAACTGTCTTTTTGTATGCCTGCCTATCATTTATTCCACTGTTTTCAAATAAGGCACTCCTAGAGTTTGGAAAAATAAGCCCTCTAAGCATTATTGAGAGGACCTATTGGAGTTTAAACTCCACAGTAAGGCTCTTATATCACACATATACACTTCCATTACTGTGTGGGGCTATTATTCAAGCAAAACGTTAGCTTCTAGATGGCAGCAGAAACTTAAATTTGGGGGAGATTCTTGTTACAAAAGTACACAGTACACAGACTGCCTATTTAAAAATGTAGACTATCCCAGACATATCCCAGCACCCTTGACCTTTGTGACAGGTGCATTGTTTCTGTGATTTAACCTCTATGTGCTTTACCTGCCATATGCTTCATTCATATTGGATTTTTTATTTTGGGGTGCTATCTCATGTTTTGAGGGTTACATTGAAGCCTTGCCCATTAGTTGCCATTTGGTGTCCCTAAGAATTCTATTCAATTAGTTTAGTTATAAACAGCTGGATGTTATTGCTTTTACTTCATTGCTGGTACAGCATACAGTTTTGCTGTTCCTCAGCCTCCAGCTGCAACACTCTGAAAGATGTTCCGTTTTTTTGTTAAACTGGAAAACATCAAGTTCAAATTCAAACTCAAATAGTAATAAGTAAACAGGTAATCAAGTAAACTAGAAAATAATCCCTTTAGGCCTTATTTTCTTGTTAACTTGATAGGGTTGCTTCGCTTGTACATTTGTTGTTATTTGTTTGGACCTTTGAAGGGGAATTGATTATCAGCTGTAGTAGTTTGTACCACTTGCTCTACTGAGTCAAGTAAGCTACATTGTTGTCACAGCTACCCTGGAGCAGACTGACAGAAGAAGGGCTGCCATGCAATTGGCGCCATTGGGCCCTCTGACCACCATCAGCAGGCAAGGCGGGTGAAGTGTCTTGCCCAAGGACACAATGACTGAGCCGGATGGAGCAGAGGTTCTAACCAGCAACCCACCAGTTACAGGATGAACTCCTACCGCCTGAGCCACTGTTGTCCCACTGACGGTTCAACAATCAGTCCGAGCCTCCTCTCCAACATCCAACCTGCTGCTCCAGAGCAGCATGACACTTTTAGTCCCACCCCCCATCAAATGTTCATGATGTTGTGAAATAACCGTTTGGCTCTTGGGAATAATAATTATAAATCAGATTGAACAAACATTGACAAAATTATTAATAAAGTAATACATTTTCAGACTAACAAATTTGGGCACCCTCTGATCAATAGCCAAACAAATTTCAGTATGTCAGGTATTGTCCTATTGATCCCAGCCCAACCTGGCTGTATTATAGGACAACAGGTGAAAGAGGAGATTCGAGCATTAGTGTTTGAAACAGCAGGCACTGTACACCTACACAGAATAGGCACAAATAACTTATATCATATACATGGCAGAATCTATTAACAAAATAGTTTAACCTCACAGTCAAAGTATGCAAACCAAAAAACTCTCCGCGTTAACTAGTAACACTCAACTAACTGGCTGTTGTGTTTCAAACTAAAAGCAAATGTGAATGTTTGCAATTATTCCTTCCGAGCAGAGGTGCCGCTGTGTGACAAGGTTGGAGGGAGAGAAAGAGAAGGAGAGAGAAAAGAAGTGTAAGAGCGAGATGTGAGCAGTTTTGTGGAAAGAAAATAAAGTACAGAAAAGACAAGTCATCGTCTTCACTTCCAAGATTCAAGGTTCTTTATTGTCATTATGTCACCATAATGTAATTTAGCTGAGACCAGGCTCAAAAGATACACATGTAGGTTACAGTTGACCCTTACAAAATTTAAAAATATTTATAGAAAAAGAGAACACATGTACATGAAATGTGGCATATAGTATTTAGTATTTACATAAACTGCAGCTTGTGAAACAGTCTAAGATGGGCTGGTGTTTTTTATGATATGATTTTATGATAGTATAACAATGACCATCAGTGGGACCCTTTGTGGGGTGCCTTGAAACGACATTGTTGAAAATAAGCACTGTTTAACTAAATAATCTGAACTGAAACTTTCTGTGTAGTTATGCTGCTATAGGCTTAAGCTGCTGGAGGAAATAATGACCACTTTCACCCTCTTCGCTACATTCTCACACTACTCTCCAATTTTGCATTATTTGCTGTTATTTCAGCTTTTAACTTTGTTTTTCTTTCTAGAAGCTACACCTGGCTGACTCTTTCTTACCTGTGACACCTTTCTGGAGAGGGGAATCGTCTGAGCTTCTGCTAGCAACAACTTAATGCTCACCCTCTACCGATGATCCACATGGCCCTGTCTTTCAGTGTTTAACCCTTTCTCTCTTCTAGACATGGCTACTGGCTGAGCTTTTATTGTGACTAACTCTATGTGCTCTCTTTCAGACTCTAACCTTGAAAACTGGCTCAGAGTTTATCTGTTCTTTCTTTCTAGGTGAAACGACTAAAGGAGCTACATCCATTAACATTTACTTTTCTTTCCCATAGAAAGTACTCCTGGATCAGTGCTTCTTTGTTCTCTTTGTCTCTGCTCTGTTCTCTCTAACCCCCAGTCGGTCGTGGCAGATAGCCGCTCACACTGAGCCTGGTTCTGCTGGAGGTTTCTTCCTGTTAAAAGGGAGTTTTGCCTCTCCACTGTCGCTACATGCATGCTCAGTATGCGGGATTGCTGCAAAGTCAACGCCAGTAACTGTCCACTGTCCAGGAGGGAATGCTGCAAGTCACTGACTGGATGCAATCTGCTGGGTTTCCTTTCCTTAGACAGAAAAACTTTTTATCCAATTTGAATAAATAACTAACTCTGACTGCACTGTTCAATGATTTGGACTAATTGGAATGTATGTACCTGACTCTTGTGAAGTGCCTTGAGACGACATGTGTTGTTAATTGGCGCTATATAAATAAAACTGAATTGAATTGAATTGAATGAACCGGTTGTTTTACTGCCATCTTTCCAGCCCTTCATTCCACTTAGTCTGCTGTTTTCCACTGAGCCATTAGTTCAGTCTTTACTATTAAACACTTTCTGTACAGAGAAAGGTGTTTAAAATGAACATGGAGCCTCATCCTGGACCTTTCTTGGACTCTCATCTTTTGTCCTGTATCAGTACTAATTTTACAGTTATTAATAAATGTATACATAAAGAGGTATGTATGTTCTACACTGAGTTGTCACAGTTTGTCGTTGGATGGGACTGGGATGCAGACAGAAGCTTGGAAGCCACATAGTTAAGGAATCTTCTTTAATAAAAATAAACAAATGACTTACACGAGGACACGGAGCAGGAGACACAGGAAGATAACAGGAGAAACCAACGGGGAACAAGGAGAACCGGTAAGTTAATATACAAAGGGAAGTGCAATGTGAACCAATTGGAAGGGAGGCAGGTAATCAGATGATAAATGACAGGTGTGAGGACCAGCTGAGGGAACTGAGGGAATTTGCTTACTGTGGATACTGGTGCGGGGGAACACAGAGACATGGGGGAAACTAGGCTAAAGACACTCAGGGAAACAGATCTAAAGTATAAACATAAATACAGGGATCAAAATACTAACTGGGAAAACAGGGACACGAACTAAACTAGACTAAATAATAAACCTAAAAATGAGTAAGCATAAATGGGAGCTAAATCTGGAAGGAAGCAACAACTAAATCTAAGGACACGGGAAAAATCTAACTGCAAAAGTGAAAGTAAATAAGCACAAGAATACTAAGCGACAAACACAACTTCATAAAACCTGACAGGAAGGAAATAAACATAAGGAAACAAACTAAAGAGATTGGGTTAAGCCGCTCGGCTTCAACCTGTTCCTGCGTGAACACACCCACGAGGCTCCCACTCTCTGGTTGGCTCCACAGCTGCTCTGAAATGAGCCGTCTCCCCTATTGTAGCCCTGTTTGATGCATTCAGTGGAACTTTTCGGGTAACTAATGAGGCAGGCCGACGCTCCTGGACTCAACAGCCGTTCCAGATTTCTCCAGAATGGACAAATTGCCAGTCCGATTGAGCCTGTGCTCATAGTTGCGCAGTTGCTGTACCACGTGTGCGCAAATAACCACTTTTTGTCTTCTTTTCCATTAGATTCATTGTCACGTTAGACGGAGTGGGCAGTTATTATATGGAACACAATAGAAACAAATCGGATTGTTTTTTAAATAAAAATGTGAATTCTGTCATTTGGGGCTTAATGCATTTTTTGAACAGACATGAACTCCTAAATGTCTTCTTTCGTGAGATTCAGGGCTGTTCTGAAATTATCTGGATCTTCAGCCCCAGAGGTCTAGGTGACAGGTCTAACAAAGCACCTCGGTACCACTGTATTTCGGAGCTAGTCTACATGCACCACCAATCAGTGTGTCTGCGTGTACAGGTGTGTGCGAGCGGCACTGAAAACAAAAACATCAGCTAACTTAACAATACATATATATTTACCTGTTGGAGCTACTTATTCCATATTCTTTATTACTTTGAATTTTGTTCAAATGTATTCTTAGTTTACTTTATATTTTTGGGGGTTATTTATAGATTTTATTTGTAGGTCAATAATGTTTTTTTTTTTTGTTCGTTTCTTTGTTATTTATTTATTTATTTATTTATTTATTTTTTGTTAGAGGAAGAACTGTGGGTCCATTTCCTATACGTAGAGGGACTGGTATAGGACCAGCATGCACTGGGGTGGGGCCTATGGTTTTTTACCAGAGCAGGAGAAGCAGTGGGAACAAAGAAAAGTTTGATCTGTATTATTTGCTTGCCAACTGGATAAATAAACCTTAAAACGCAGCCTTCCCGTTTTTGGACATTGGACTTCTTTTGCCTGCGTACGAAACATAACCCCAGTGCAGTAGTGGCTTCTTTGAAATCCTAGGATGATTGGTTTGACAAACAATCACCACTACATAAAAGTAAAAAACCACCCCTGGATCATAAAGGAATAATCCCTCATCAATGGACTTGTTAGATATATGGATCTCAAGGATTACCTTCAGACGAAGTTCTGGGAGCCTCTTATGAAGAAATCAAACGACTTGCTGCGTCAGGCTTGGATCAACACATCACTCATTCATCGAGCAGAAAAGGAAAACGGTGAAACTGTTGGAGTTTAAAGACATTATTTCACTGCAAAGACTGATGAGACGAGTGTCAAATTGATGCGTAATTGGATCAAGACGTGTGCCGACGCCCATCAGGAAATATTTCTCCTCAAGTATCAACCTTTTTATGCTTTATGCTATATGCTCTCAGTGGATTATGCAGTTTTGAATTTTTCAAATAATTCAAAAGATGTCCGATGTAAAGAGCAAACAAGAGAATGACACTCAGATGTCACAAGAGAAAAGAAGCATCAAATTCCCACAAGGGTTTGGAGCTTTATATAAAAACATGTCAAGAAAAGCGGAGTTTAAAATGTAAACAAGCTTCAACGTTTATGGAGAAAATATCCGCGACGTCACAAGAAAATGTCAAGGAAGTGCCTTCTCATTTAGCCAAGTTTATTGAATGCTATCAAGAAGCAACTGATTTACATGAATCCTTTTTGAGTTTGCCATTGCCAGAAGAGGAAGTGAAAAGACAAATTGCGTATTTTCAGTACAAGGTGACGGCATTTTCAAATTTTATAGACACTGTAAAGATTTGGTTGCAGAAAGTAGGTGATCCCTACATTGAACAGAAAAACAATGTTGATGGTGATCAAGATGATGCAGATCTGGATGAAATAAATCCTGAAGACAGTGTCTCTAATATTTCAAATTTAAAGCCACGTTCAAAAGCTTCTTCACAGCAGTCTCGGACTTCATCCACCTCTTCTGCTGCATTAAAGCTGTGGCTGAGAATGGAGTGGAAGCTAAAACTGATAGCTGGAGCGACTGTTTGCACTTTTTAGAGCAGTTCACTAGGGGGCAGCCTAAAGATTTGGTACATAGTTGTCAGCACTTACCTCCTGAGCAAGGTTATTCTACAGCCAAACATCTTCTTGAAGAACATTTTGGACATGAAAATAAAATTGCCTCTGCATATATGGAGAAGATTATGAGTTGGACACCAATCAAAGGCGATGATGTGCATAGCCTTAAGTCATTCTGTCTTCTTCTTCAAGGATGTTCAAATCTAACACAACAAATTGTTTACATGAAAGAGTTGGATTTACCCTCAAACATGAGAATGATTGTTTGAAACTTCCATCAAAATTGAGGGGAAAATGGAGAGTTGAAGCTTATGAGGTGCAAGAGCGAAATGGTCACAGAGCATTATTCATTGATCTGGGTTTTTTTAAAAAAACAAGTGAAAGTAGCATCATTTCAGTGTTTGCAATATTCAAGACTCACAAAAGCTCTAAAGGTTCCACCAAGCAAGGAAAAAAAGGGAAGCAGTTTTCCCACTAATGTCAGCACAGTTTTCCAGGAGCCAAAGCTCAATCAGCTGAAATCAAAAACCAAATCCACAGTTCTTCAGACTTGTTTTTTTTTTACAAAGAAATCATTTATTGCAAAAACGTATGCAGTTCAAAGCTAAGATGCATCAGGATAAAAGGGCCTTCATTAAGCAAAAGGGGATTTTTTTTGGGTTTTGGGGGGGGAAAGTTGGCCACACAAGCAAAGACTGCAGGAGTCGTTTGGATTGCAACGTGTATCGCCAAAAGCCCCAGAGGTTCTTCATATAGAGCAAAAGGAGCCAGGAGCCTCTTCAAAAAAATCAGAATCAGAATCAGAATCAGAATTCTTTATTTGTCATTGCTCCAAAGGGTGCAACGAAAAATTTTCCCAAAAAAAAAAACAAAAAAACAGTGCAGGCAAGTAGTCCAAATTTTAAAAAAAAAAATACAAAAAAAAAAAAAGGGCTCTGCCCGGGGAAAAAGAAAAATTAATATATATATATATATATATATTATATATATATATATATATATAAAACAGAATATTTACAGGTTATTCGCACGTGAGGTATCATAATGCAAAAGGGAAAAAATTGCACGGAATGTATTTAGGTTTTATGTCATTTAACAGTGTACATGAGTACATGAGGCGTTCAGGGCAACAACAGCTCTAGGAAAGAAGCTGTTTTTCAGTCTGTTTGTTTTTGTCCTTATTGCCCTGAAACGCCTCCAGAAGGGAGCAGTTCAAAAAGATGGTGACCAGGGTGTGAGGGGTCCCTGATGATGCTGCCGGGGCTCTCCTGAGGCAGCGGTGGAGTAAATCTCCTCCAGGGAGGGGAGAGGGGCAGCCAGTCAGTCTTTGAGCGGTGTTGATGAACCGTTTGGAGCTGCTTCTTCTCTGCTGCAGTGCATCTGGAGAACCACAGCGAGATGCCGCAGCTCATCACCGACTCCACCGTGCAGCGGTAGAAGGAACAGCAGCAGCTCTGGTTTTGTGGGTTGTTCTTCCTGAGAGTCCTCAGGAAGTACAGTCTCTGCTGCGCCTTCTTCAGGATCGCCGTGGAGTTAGAAGTCCACGTCAGGTCCTCGCTGATGTGGGTGCCCAAGAACCTAAAAGACTGGCACCATCTCCACCCTGTCCCCGTTGATGATGATGGGCTGTGTGTCCTGTTTACACACTCCGAAAGTCAACGATGAGCTCCTTTGACTTGGAGGTGTTCAGAGTCAGATTATTGTCCATGCACCATGCTGACAGATGCTTCACGTCCGTCCTGTAAGCCGTCTCATCCCCTCCTGAGATGAGCCCCACCACCGGGGTGTCATCCGCGAACTTGATGATGCTGTTGCTGGGGTAGGTGGGGGTGCAGTCGTGGGTGTAGAGGGTGTAGAGCAGGGGGCTCAGCACACAGCCCTGGGGAGAACCCGTGTTGGTCCTCAATGGAGAGGACAGGTGGTGTCCTACTCTCACCCTCTGGGAGCGGTCTGTCAGAAAGTCCATAATCCAATACAGGTGCTGTTGGGGAGACCCAGGTGTCCCAGTTTGCTCACCAGCCGGCTCGGGATTATGGTGTTAAAACTCCGAGCTGAAGTCCAGGAAGAGCAGTCTCGTGTAAGCTCCCTCGCTGCTCCACGTGGGTCAACGTGGGTGTGCAGGGCGGTGGCGATGGCATCCTCCGTGGACCGGTTGGCCCTGTAGGCAATTTGGGGGGGGTCGAGTGTGGGGGACAGATTTGAAGTGATATGACCCCGTACCAGTTTCTCGAAGCACTTCATGACGAGGGGGTGTGAGTGCTACTGGCCGGTAGTCATTCAGGCTGGTGATATTTTCTGTTTAGGCAGAGGGACAATGGTGGAGGACTTCAGGCAAGGTGGGATGGAGCACTGGGGGGAGGGACTGGTTGAAGATGACAGTGAAAATCCCGCCAGCTGGTCTGCGCAGTCCTCAACACCCTCCCAGTCACCCCGTCGGGTCCAGCAGCTTTGCGGTGGGTTCACTGCTCGCAGGACTCTCCTCACCTCCTGTGTCTCCACAGCGAAGGTTCTGGCTGTCGAGGGGTGTAGCCTGCAGTGTGGACCCCGCTGGTGGTTCAACCTCGAAGCGGGCGAAGAAGTGGGTTGAGCTCTTCCGCCAGTGAAGCGTACCCCGAGATCACGGTGGTGTTTGCTGGATCTGTAGTTTGGTCAGGTGCTGGAGTCCCTGCCACACCTGTCTGCTGTTTTTGCTGCTGAAGTCGGCCTCGATCCTCTGCCTATAGTCGATCTTGGCCTCTCTGATGCCTCTCCTCAGCGCAGCACGAGCACAGCTGTAACGCTCCCCGTCTCCAGACATGAAGGCGCTGTTCCTTTCCCTCAGCAGTGCCTTAACATCCTTGTTCATCCAAGGTTTCTGGTTAGGAAACACCCGGATGCGCTTCTCCACTGTGACAGTGTTGACACAGTGGTGGATGTAGCAAAGCACCGCCAAGGTAAACACCTCCAGGTCCTGGTGGCTGAAAACGTCCCAGTCTGTGCTTTCAAAGCAGTCCTGCAGCTGCAGAGACGCACCGTCGGGCCAAGTGGTCACGGTCCGGGTTGTGGGGGGTGAACGCTTCCTAAGCGGTGAGTAGGCCGGAATCAAGAGCAGGGACATGTGGTCGGAGGCTCCCAGGTGGGGCCGCTGGATGGCCCTGTAACCATGCTTAATGTTCGAGTAGGCCTTGTCCAGAGTCCTGGTTCCCCTGGTGGCACATTTAATGTGCTGGTGGAATTTCGGGAGCACTACTTTAGTTCAGCATGGTTAAAATCCCCTGCGACCACATGCACTGCTTCCGGGTGTTTGTTTTGTTGCCGACTGAGCGCGTTGTGAAGGTGGCTAAGGGCCGAGCTAGCGTTAGCATCTGGTGGTATGTACACAGCTGTTACCAAGACTACGGTAAACTCACGGGGAAGGTAAACAGGCCTGCATCTGACCGTGATGAACTCCAGGTCAGCGGAGCAGTGCCTATCGATGGTGGACGTGTTTTGTGCACCAGCTGTTATTCACGGTACATACACAGTCCTCCTCCCCTGGTCTTACCGGAGTCGCGGCTCCTGTTCCGTGCCGGTGAGCTGGTGCGGCCTGCTAGCTCGATAGCCGTGTCTGGAATGGATGAATTGAAGCCAGGTCTCCGTGATCAGCAGGATGCAACAGTCCCGAACAAGCCTGTTTGCTTCCAGCTGGAGCTTCATCTCGTCCATCTTGTTTGCGAGGGATCTGGCGTTGGAGAGGAAAACACTGGGCAGCGACGGTCAGTGTGGTCGCTTCCGCAGTTGGACGAGCACCCCAGCCCGGCATCCACACTTTTGCTTCCTCTCCCTACGCCGCCTCCTCCTCCTGCCCGCGGGGATGAGTGCCCAAGGGGGGCCCGGTGTCCAGGCTAACTCCGGTGGTGTGTTGTGTGTGTCTGTAGACTCTTCAGATGTGGACTGTTCGCACCGTAATCCGATACGGAAAAGATCCTGTCGGCTGTAGGTGGTCAGCGCGTGACAGGTTGAGCAGAGAAGAAACGAGATAACTAACAAAAACACTAAAAAGCACTGTTTTGTGTGAGAGCTACGAGCCGCTGCGACCATGCGCGCCGCCATCTTGCTATCAACTCTACAGACAACAAGATCTTATGTCAACTTCTCAACTGCAACCACTCAAACATGTGTGCATATTGGGCCCGGTCATGATGATGATGCTTTTTTTTCTATTGTTGCAGTTTGAGTAAAAAATCAAAAGGGCAATAAAGTTGTACAAACTTATGTATTTCTTGATCCAGGAAGTTCAGGTACATTTTGTACAGAAACCCTGGCAAAAAGACTGAACCTAAAGGGGAAAAGGACAAATATTCTTCTGAGAAAAATGAGTCAAACTGTTAATGTACAAGTTTTGACTGGTTTAGAAGTCTCTGGTTTGGAAACAAATGACTTCATGGAGTTGCCAGATGTTTTGACTCAAAGTATCATGCCAGTTTCTACAGTGAATATTCCTCAGCAATAGGATGTTGATCAGTGGCCTCATCTCAAACCTGTTAAGCTTCACAACATTAATGCAGATGTGGAATTACTGATAGGAACTGATGCCTCAACCGTTTTAGAGCCATGGGAAGTGATAAACAGTGTGGATGGTGGGCCCTGTGCTGTAAAGACTAAAGTTGGCTGGGACATAAATGGTCCCTTGCGCACTGTAAGTAACAGCAGAAACAATAACCTCTGCATTGCTGTAACAGCCAATAGGATCTCGGTTGAGATGAAAAGCATGTTAACTTTCTCCGCTTCCTGTGGTGGCATCATGGTGACACTTCAAGCCAGCACAGGAGTTCAGGATGAAAGTGCATTTGTTTGGAACTGTGTCTTCAGAAAGTTGTGCAAATTATGCTCTGCAAAGAACTGCTGATGATAATGCACAACAGTTTCCAACTGAAGTGGGTGATACAATCAAAAATAGTTTTTATGTGGATGACTGTTTAAAATCTGTTCCTACAGAAGAAGATGCAGTCCATATGGTGAAGAGGCTGACCAATATCTGCGCTAAAGGAGGATTCACGTTTCAAAATGGGTCAGCAACAGTCGCACAGAGCTCATGATAATTCCAGAGAAAAGGAGAACAACAGAAATCAAGAATCTGGATTTGGACACAGATCAGCTTTGAGAGAGTACTGGGTTTACAGTGGTGCATCGAAACAGACGAGTTCAAGTTCAGAACCTCTGTGCAGAACTGCCCTCAGACCATAAGGGGCATTTTGTCTGTGGTTAGGTCACTTTATGATCCTTTGGGAATCCTGGCTCTCTTCAGTTTGCCAGGTTAGCTGTTGCTTCAAGAACTTTGTCGACAAAATTTTAAATGGGATGAAGTTATTCCCCATTCTCTTACTAAGCAGTGGTGTGACTGACTGGAGGATCTCCAGCTGATTTCAAGACTTAAAAGTTTACAGAGAAAGAAGGAGAAAAGAATAAAAGCTGTGGAGCACAGACAAAGTAGACACAAACCATGGGACCACTATCCTAACCCCAAAATAAACTCAATTAGTGAAGGCCTAAAGTTGCATCAAACCAAGCTGCAAAAACCAGAAAAAGCATAAACATAATATTTCTGATGCAAGTCAAGATGGCTACGGAACAGTGTCGTATTTAAAACTGGAAAAGAATAACATCTAACATGTTGCTTTCATTCTTGGAAAAACTAAAGGTTGAACCTCTTAAGCAAACTACAATCCCCAGGCTGGAACTGACAGCTGCAGTTATTGCTGTCCAAATGAACAAACTCCTGCAAAAGAGTTACAAATAAAGATGGACAGTTTTCTGGACTGATAGTACAACAGTACTAAAATACATCTTCAATGAAGCCAGAAGATTTCATATCTTTGTTGCAAACAGACTTTCTGTCATACGAGAAGCTACAGATGTAAATCAGTGGAGATATATTCCCTCCAAGGAGAATCCTGCAGATGACTCCTCCAGAGGCATGAGACCTGAGGAGTTCCTCTAATGCAGGAGATGGATAAATGGACCAGAATTTCTCCGTAGGTCAGAAGAGGAATGGCCTAAACTGGATATGGATCACCATGCAATTCCTCCAGATGACCTAAAGGTCAAAAAGGACCTAACAGTGAGTGTTATTGTGAAGGAATCACAAAATGCTACATATTATCTGATTCATTACTTTTCATCTTGGATAAAGCTTAAAACTTCTGTTCCCTGGTTTTTAAAGCATCCTGATGTTGCTGCTACAAATAAGGACAGAGTTTGCTACTGCAGGCCCAAATAAAAATAATCTGGAAAATCAAAAGAAGAAAATGGAAAAGCAGATGGAAAGATTTAAGATCACTTTGAAGAAAGAAAATCTGACTCCAGAAGACTTGGCTAAGGCAGAACAAGCTATTATTTAGGATGTATGGCAGCAGAAATTTACAACTGAAATAATTTAAATCACTATTGGCCTCAAAGCAGTCTCCAAGAGAAGTTCTCTATACAAACTTGACCCAGTATTGGATGCTGGTGTCCTCCGAGTGGGTGGCGGATTGAATAAAACAGCCATGCCTGTAGAAGCAAAGAATCCTGCTATTTTGACAAAGGATATGTATGTGTCTACATTGATTTTACACATATTCATCAACAGTTGGGACATGGAGGAAGAGCTCACATGCTGTCAAAACTAAGACAAAAATACTGGATAATAAATGCAAACTCAGCTGCTAGGAAAGTCATCTCTCGCTGTATTATTTGCAGACACAACAGAGGAAAGTTTGTTGAACAAAAGATGGCAGATCTACCAGTAGAAAGAGTCCTGCCAGAAACTGCTCCCTTCACAAATGTGGAGTGGATTACTTTGGTCCTATAAGTATCAAAAGAGGACAAAGCCTCTTTAAAAGGTATGGAGTTCTTTTTAATTGTTTCACCAGCCGTGCAGTACATCTGGAAATTGCATCCACTCTCGAGACAGATTCCTGTATAAATGCAGTCCAGAGGTTCATCTGTTGAAGAGGTCTAGTTTCTACCATCAGATCTGATAATGCCACAAATTTTGTTGGTGCACGTCAAGAGCTGAAAGAGAGTTTGCCTGAGCTGAACCATGCTAAATTCAAAATGTTTTAGTTCAGGATGTGCTCAAATGGAACTTTAACATCCCAGCAGCCTCTCACCAAGGTGGAGTTTGGGAGCGTCTGATTCGCTCCATAAGAAGTATTTTAGCCTCAGTTCTTAAAGAGCAAGTTTTGGACGATGAAGGACTTCAAACAGTCTTTTGTGAAGTCGAAGCCATATTAAACAACAGACCCATGACCAAAGTTTCAGATGACTCTAATGATTTTGAAGCACTCACACTCAACCATTTGTTGTTGTTAAAGAACAAACCAGCTTTGCCACCAGGACTGTTCGATCAAAAGGATCTTCATGTTAGAAAAAGGTGGAAACAAGTACAGTATATGGCAGAGCTGATCTGGAAAAGATGGCTTTACCTCTGATGCAGGAAAGACAAAAATGGACAAAAACTGAAAGATGTCTCATTCCTGGACTTCCTGGTCTGAAATGCAGATTTTACAGCTCCAAGAGGATGATGGCTAAAGTCTTAAGTGTAAACCAGGATGCAAAAGGCTTGGCGCGTTCTTTGAGACTACAAACAAAGACCAGTGTTTTGGAAAGACCTGTGACTAAACTTATTTTGTTACTGAAAGCATCATCTTGAAGAAGTAACATCACCAGCAAGAATGAAGGATGTGTTTGAGGGAATAGCTCCTTTTCTTCTTTAAAGTAATTGTGATTGTATGCACAATTAGGAACCAGAGTGTTGGAGCTACTTATTCCTTATTATTTTACTACTTTGAATTTTGTTCTAATTTATACTTAGTTTACTTTATATTTTTGGGGGTTATTTATAGAGTTTATTTGTAGGTCAATAATGTTTTTTTTTTGTTTCTTTGTCTGTTATTTTATTAATTAATTAATTTTTTTGTTAGAGGAAGAACTGTGGGTCCATCTCCTATACGTAGAGGGACTGGTATAGGACCAGCATGCAGTGGGGTGGGGCCTATGGTTTTTTACCAGAGCAGGAGAAGCAGTGGGAACAAAGAAAAGTTTGATCTGTATTATTTGCTTGCCAATTGGATAAATAAATCGTAAAACACAGCCTTCAAGTTTCTGGACATTGGACTTCTTTCGCCTGCGTACGAAATATAACCCCAGTGCAGTAGTGGCTTGTTTGAAATCCTAGGATGTTTGGTTTGACCAACAATTGCCACTATACAAATTCAGATTTTTGTCCTTTTACAAGTGGTTGTGGTCGACCAACAGTGACAAATCGTTGTCTGTCCACTTTTTTGAGAGTAAAACCACTCTCACCAGTGAATGAATCAAAAGTACAGTGAACATTGAATGTTCGGTGGAGAAAGCTTGGTTGGGTGATACCAAGTTTTTGGGAGGAGGAGGGGGGTTTTACATTAGCAGATGATGATGCTATTTTGCTGGCAAATAAAAAAATTAAGAAAATTAACAGGTTATTCATGCAGGATATATTTTTAAATTGGAATGATGTTATTATATTGGGGGGGCTATATTGACTGGATCAGATTTTGGGGGGTCATAATACTCCTAATCCCCCTGCAAATTACGTCTTTGAACTAAAGGATAAAAAAATAATAGGTGAACAACAATGCAGCAATGACATTTTAGCATGGATATTTATAGGTCAAACGAGCTAATAGCTAAGCCAAAGGCCCTGTTTACACAACAGCGATCCATTGAAAACTGTATTTTTTCGGTTTCTGGTAACACATCTAAAGACAACATTTTAATTACAATCTCTGTTCACATGGCAACAGTAGAGACATGAAGATGGTGTAATTTCCCCGCCATGCCACTAGTAGGTGGTATGTTCACTCAACGACATATACAAACACTTGCTTACAAAATGGGGAAGAAAATTTGCACTGTGTTGCAAAACCATTGTTAGATTTAAAAGAATCAGTAGCACAAGTAAGTCTCTGCTATCTGCCAATGTTATTGTTGATAACTTCATCTTCTGTGGGTTTTAAACCATTATGTTGCACCATATTGCGCATGAAACAGTAAGAAAGATTTAATTTTTCCTGTCTATATGACAAAGGAGACAAGGATGTTTTCAAACCATTAAACTCTGGAACCTGTTTTCAAATTGTGCCTTTTTCAGAGAAAATATGCACTGTTGTCACGTAGATGAACAGTAGAAATGCAACTAAACTTTTCTGTTTTCACCAGAAAACGTTGTCTTGTAAACAGGGCAAAAGAGGGACCACGGGCGCTGCTGTGTTTATCAGCACATTGTGAGAAAGAAGGAAAAACGAATGAAAGCTGTGCACCACAGACAAAGTAGAGACAAACCGTGGGACTGCTATTCCAACCCCAAAATAAACTCAAATAGTGAAGGCCTAATTTAATGGGCTGTTGTGAACTCAAACAGCGGAACCCAAATGAAGATTAACCACCCAGTGAAATGTGATACTAGTGGAAACGGCAAGGAGTTTCAGCTCGGTTTGTCCGTAACAGTCCAAAACAAATCAAAATAACGTAATAAAACAATATTTCACATGATATACTCCGTTACGGAAATTATTGATATAAGATTAGTATTACGAGACAGAAAAAGGCAGACCCAAGATTCAGCCAGACACAGAACTGAAAGATTAAAAGGTTTATTCAGCCACAGGAAAACGTCACTCAGGTTAAACTCCACACAGCTTCCGGGGATCACTGAAGCAGAGAGAAGGATTAGTGACTTAAAGTTTCTCCAGATCTTGCAAGGATCAGAAAAGTCACTAACCTCCTTTTGTCTTGGATTGAACTTGAAACCCAGAAGGGAAACCTCAGTGGGTAGCAGGCAGGAATCTCCACAGCGCAGGTAAGAGAGGCAGGTGACTTTAGGCTGAATAATCCAAGGGCTAGGCTGGCTCAATAATCCAGGGGCAGAAACTGGGTCAATGATCGGAACAAGAGACGTCAGGCAAGGGGCAGGCAGAGGCATGAACCAGATGCAGGAAACAGGGTCGAAAACCAAAATCCAAACAGTCCGACAAGGGGCAGGCAGAGAGGCAAAATCCAAGAAGCAAGGCAAGGTCAAAGAGTCGGGGCTCCACGAAGGGCTTGACCTGAGAAGCGTGGAACGTGGGGTGAATCCTCATAGAATTGGGCAATCTCAGCCGTACAGAGACAGGGTTGATGAACTTGGAGATAGGGAAAGGTCCAACAAATCGGGGTGCCAACTTCCGCTACTTTACCCGTAAAGTCCGTGTCACGTGGGCGTGGTTTCCTTGTGACGGTGGTGGCTCGGAGACAAGATTGCCAGAACCTAATGTGGAAATTATTTCCTCCAAGCCGGAACCCAACCAGGAAAGGGTCTCATCAACGTGGGTGCGCGACTGCTGTGCTGGCGATGGGTCCATTTTTGGCCAGATTTTCCTATTACGAGTCAGAAAAAGGCGGAGGAAACCTCAGTGGGTAGCAGGCAGGGTAAGAGAGGCAGGTGACTTTATGCTGAATAATTCAAGGGCTAGGCTGGCTCAATAATCCAGGGGCAGAAACTGGGTCAATGATCGGAACAAGAGACGTCAGGCAAGGGGCAGGCAGAGGCATGAACCAGATGCAGGAAACAGGGTTGACAACCAAAATCCAAACAGTCCGACAAGGGGCAGGCAGAGGCATGAACCAGATGCAGGAAACAGGGTCATAAACCAAAATCCAGCAGTCCGACAAGGAGCAAGCAGAGAGGCAAAATCCAAAAAGCAAGGCAAGGTCAAAAAACAATGATCAGACAGAAAGGAACGCTGGATATCTACTCAAACGATGGCTTTCAAAAATCTGGCACCGTCTGCTTGTCAGAGTCAGTATATATCAGGGAAGACACAGGTGCTTGGAATGCCACAGATTGCACTGCACTGCAGCAGCCACCAGGTGCATCTCATCTGCTGATTGCAGCCAGGGAGACAGGGTAGAGCAGACGTGCCAGAATCATAACAATTAGTCCTTATCAATCGGTATCGTTCGGTTTTATCCCTCTTACCCTGTTTAACATAATATACTCCCAAAATCATAGTACTCTCTCTGAGGTGGTAACTTTAGTAGACATTGAAAAAGCATTTATCAGGGAGTGTGGGCATTATTTTGCAGTCCTATGGGCTTTTGTTATGGTAACAAAAAATATTGGATTTTTCTATTATTTAATTCCCCTCTGGCATCTGTTTGTTATAAGATTCTGAGAGCCTCTCTCAGTGGCTCTCAGAACCTCTCCTCTGTTCCTGTTCAGGGGAACATAGAGCCTCACCTGAGGCCATAGAGTTATATGCAGATGATGTATTGTTATTTGTTACAAACCCAACAATTTACCTTTCTTCTATCATGACAATACTTCCAAATTTCTGCAGCTTTTCTGGGTCCAGGATTATTACACAATGATAGCACTAGAACAGTGCAGGCTCAGTGGTGGGCTCTCTTTACCCAACTTAATGTTTTATTATTAGGCAGGTTATACTCAAAAGTACACTTATTAGCAAAATGATCATAATGATACTTGGTGTCATATGGAGGTTTAATCATGTCTCTGTATCTCCCTCTCAGCAATATTATTCTCATCTCTTCCCGTTTACCTGTCACAATAAACAGAGAACCCTGTTGTAATTGTTTCTGAAAATATGGTAATAACTCTGATGTCACCTCAATTCGGTCTCTGCCTCTGCTTTGGCCCCAATCTGCAATTATCCTCTTCTCCCCTTCTCTTCTGAGCTCTTCATTTCAAATATGGGTAAGAGTAGGAATCATGTGGTTCATGATTGTTTTAATGATAACACTTCTCTCAGCTTTAGTGAACTGTCTTTTTGAATGATTTGCCTGACTATCATTTTTTACAGTGTTTTCAAATAAGGTACTATGCATCTTCTCTTTTCCCAGATTTCCCAAATAAGCCCTCTAAGCATTAATGGGAGGACCTATTGGAGTCTTAAGTACACAGTAAGGCTCTTATATCACAAAGATATACTTCCATGCTCTTTGGGGCTATTATTCAACAAATGGCAGCAGGAACCAGGCCTTAAATTTGAGGAAGATTACTGGGACAAAGTATTTGAGCAAATTCATTCTAAATCATCATGTGTGAGATTTTCCCTTATTCAGTTTAACACAGCATACAGACTACATATCTCAAAATCTAAACCAAGTCGTATCACAACATTTCCGACCTGTGTAATAACTCTCCCTGTGATTCCATGTTTCACCTGTCCTACGCTTTATTCATAATAGACTTGTTATTTTAGGGTTCTATCTCATGTTATGAGGGTTACATTGAAGCCTTGCACATTAGTCTCCATTTTTGTCAAAGAATGGCAGCCCTTTATGTTATTTTTCTTACTGTGTGTGTGTTGCCTTATTTTCTTGTTCACTTGGTAAGGTTTCAAATTCACAAATATGTTCATTTCTTGACTTAAAGAAGTCTACCACTGTACCACTTGTTTTGCTGAGCCTGATAAGCCTGTGTTACATGTAAATATTCTATAAATAAAGATGGAAAAAACCAAAATAACTAAGGCAAATTACACAAATCAGGGTAACGGTCTAGGAAAGAAACCCAGTCATACTTCTCACTGGCAACACCATCCAGCTGATTCTTGTGGGTCCCAAGGGGTTCTTCAGACACATTTACAAGCCTTCTTCAAAGCCTGCTTCACAGCAGGACGGTGGTTTTTAGAAGTCTGGCAGATCTGCTTATTGTAAAAGTTGAATTTTTACTGTCCAAAACCCTAAAATATAAATACAACTATGATTATTTAATTTATTTGTAAAACACACAATGTTTATATAGTAATTGTATAATTATAATAAATAATTATAATACATTTTACTTAAAAGCACCTGTCAAAGCACTCAAGGATACTGAAGAAATCAAGCAACCAACAATAACAAAACCAGAGAAAAACACACAAGTAAAAGTTACATGGAACAGGGGAATTACAGTGAGTAAGCCTACTTGGACAGATGTGTTAGGAGTTCAGACTAAATATATTAAGCTAGAACATTTTTCAAAGGATTTAATGGCTCTAGAGAAGTTAATTTACTAGATGCGAAGAAAAAAACGGCTCATCACATTGAAATGGTTGCTAACCTCTGCTCTAGATTAAACTTTCCCAGGGAGGCTGAGAAATGTGATCCCTTGATAACTGGAACACCCTTTCTTAAAAATTGGGACCAGCACCCCAAGCTGCCACTTTGGCAGTGTTGTCCCAATTCATGCGATATTGGAGAGGTGTGTCAACAATGATAGCCCTACAATGTCCAGAGCTTTCACCTCATGTCGAATCTACACTTGGCTCCCTGCCTTTGCTAACACACTTAACATCTTTTACACTAAATTTGACAACACTGACTTCTCAGGTGCCTGTGATGAGCTCTTTAATGCACTTCCACATGATCCATTAACATCATCCTCTCTTCACAGAGGGAGATGTTCAATGTTTAACAGGAGTTGAGCCGATGTAAAGTAGGCAAAGCTATGGGGCCCAATGGCAGTTCTGCCAAAGTGCTTAAACCCTGTGCCATGGAACTCTGTCCTGTACTGTTTTCCATCATGCAATAATCTTACAGTACTGCATGGTGGACTACACCATGGAAAACATCAATAATCATCCGTTTGCCAAGGAACCAGATCAGAACCGGATCACTACGGACCTATTGCACTAACACCAATAGTGAGCACATGTTACAAAAAATGTATTTTACCTGCTATCTTACCAATTGTCGATCCAAAGCTAGAAAAAAAATCTGTTTGCTAACAAGACAAAGCGAGGTACGGAGGATACTGTAGTATGCCTCCTCTATGCTCCTCTATCCTCACACACCTTGTAACTTTGCAGCAGTTCTTTTTGTAGATTTGAATTTTGTATTTCATATGATCCAATGGCACCTGATGATACAAACTACAGCAGCTAAATATTTCTTCTAACATTATCCACCTGATTTACAGTTTTCTGTGTAGACCGGACGATAGGCACTAACATATCTGACCCTCTGATTACCAATACGGGGGCTCCTCAAGGTGGTGTCCTTAGTCCTTTCCTCTACACACTGTACACAAATGACTGTAGCAGCTCAATAGACACCACTTTTTATAAATACTCAGATTATGCTGCAATTCTGGCTGCAATTCTCCTCAACAATCTGTGATACAGTGTCTTAGCTCAGTCCTGTACTTCACACAGTGGTGTAAAGACAATTATCTCTACATTAACTCTGACAAAACAAAGAAAATGATTTTCACCACGTCCACTTTCAGAACAAACCACATTTCCATTAATGGCAACATTATAGAGCAGGAATTTATATTTAAACATTTTTGACTCTGGACCATATCAAAGACGTTCACAAGCACTCTCATATAAACAAATGAGTGTTGAACTTATGAATGAATGGAACAGGAAATGCTTTTATTTTAAAGTTTCCTTGATATGTTGAAGCCAGCTTAAAGTGGAAATAAACCCAATGTAAAAGCATAACCCCAACCCCAGACAAATTTTGAAAATTACCACCAAAATGGGCGGTGCCAAGAGACACTGAGGGGCAGGGCCAAGTGTGGGGATGAACGGAGGGGATTATGTGGGGGTGTGGTCAGGGGGATGAGGGAAAGTGGCAGCTAGCTTCATTTGACATGTTGAAACATGGAGAGTGAGCAGAGCGACGCTGGTAGTTTTGCCACAGATAGATCTTTTGAGGTGGAGGATTTTTTACCCCCCTTGTCACCAGAGGTCGAGGGAGGCTTTATGGAGCCCAGCAGGCCTGAGTCTTATTAGTTCGAGCTGCTGATTCAGCGATGCCCGATGCCGGCACTGCTGAGGCAGTGGAGGACAGAATGGGTCCAGCCTCTGAGTGGTAAAGTGATGTTAGCAGCAACATTGCTAACATGGGCTTACATTCAAAGCAGTAACAAACTTTCAGAAAGTTTACATTTACATGTAGATTTATATGATCTCAAATCAGCATATGATCAAAGATATAAGGCATGAAATGTTATGATCAATGCTGGTAATTCCAACTCCTGACTCGCTACGGGGCAAGTCTGAGTGAGATGGTTTTATACCCAAACGCAGGGCTATGACGTAGTCATGTACCAAGCTGTACTGTTTGAACCAATAGGAAAATACAACTGCAGTAGCCACCATTTAACCCAAAGAGGGCAGCACTAAGATAGTTTTAGGACAAGTTTGCAGAATTAGCCATTTTTACATGAAAATGTAAAAAAATTGCACAGTAACAAAGATAGCACCCCTAAGGCCCGCTTTATATAGTTTATCTGAAAAAAGGTTAACTTGGGCTTTAGTTCCACTTTGACAGCGAACGAATGTCAGAGGTAAGTTATGTTTTTGTTTCCTAAATGATCCAGTGATTTAATACAGCATTCAGTAAGTGAGACATTCATGTGGTCATCAATACAAAGCTACAGCTAATATGAACAGGTTTTTAGGAGTCATTAACAGCTTATAATCCCCACACGTCACCTGATTAATAATAAAATACATTCTTTCACAGTAAAACATGAGCAGCAGGCGTAATCTGTGACTCACATACTAACGAAAACTGTTAATAGGACTCGAGTCTCAGACCAGGGATTCAATTCAAGTCTCGACTTAGAGTCTAACTCAAGTTAAATACACTGCTCAAAAAATAAAGGGAACACTTAAACAACACAATATAACTCCAAGTAAATCAAACTTTTGTGAAATCAAACTGTCCACTTAGGAAGCAACACTGATTGACAATCAATTTCACATGCTGTTGTGCAAATGGAATAGACAACAGGGGGAAATCTTTGGCGATTAGCAAGACACACTCAATAAAGGAGTGGTTCTGCAGGTGGGGACCACAGACCACTTCTCAGTACCTATGCTTTCTGGGTGATGTTTTGGTCACTTTTGAATGTTGGTGGTGCTTTCACACTCGTGGTAACATAAGACGGACTCTACAACCCACAAAAGTGGCTCAGGTAGTGCAGCTCATCCAGGATGGCACATCAATGCGAGCTGTGGCAAGAAGGTTTGCTGTGTCTGTCAGCGTAGGGTCCAGAGCCTGGAGGCGCTACCAGGAGACAGGCCAGTACACCAGGAGACGTGGAGGAGGCCATAGGAGGGCAACAACCCAGCAGCAGGAACACTACCTCCACCTTTGTGCAAGGAGGAACAGGAGGAGCACTGCCAGAGCCCTGCAAAATAACCTCCAGCAGGCCACAAATGTGCATGTGTCTGCACAAACGGTTAGAAACCGACTCCATGAGGATGGTATGAGGGCCCGACGTCCACAAATGGGGGTTGTGCTCCCAGCCCAACACCGTGCAGGACGCTTGGCAGTTGCCAGAGAACACCAGGATTGGCAAATTCGCCACTGGCGCCCTCTGCTCTTCACAGATGGAAGCAGGTTCACACTGAGCACATGTGACAGACGTGACAGAGTCTGGAGACACCGTGGAGAGTGATCTGCTGCCTGCAACATCCTTCAGCATGACCGGTTTGGCAGTGGGTCAGTAATGGTGTGGGGTGGCATTTTTTTGGAAGGCCGCACAGCACAGATATCAGTTGTCTTAATGCTGCCTGTGGCTGAGCTGTTAGTTGGGGAGAGGTCTGCACAACCCCAAATTGAGTATTTAGGCAGAATGTTGAGAGAATAAGAGAAGGTGTCATTTCTTCAGGCTGTTTAAATAATCTATTCTATTCCAGTATCTGTGCAAGACGCGAACTGGCTAGACCCAAAAGCGGTAAACTTCCAGTGGATAGAAAGAAGCATGCAGTTTGCAGTCGGAGCACTAAACACAGACTCGGAAAGGAGAACGGGAGATACAACCAGGATGCCCCAGAAAAAAAAGGACAGCACCAGAGGAAATGGCAGGCTAACGATCAGTGTTTCAGACCTCGTGAAGGAACGGTCTCTGAGTGGAGAACAGGTGGGTGGACCTTCCTTTAAAGTTCATCTTCATGGTCATCAGACCACTACCTGACAGGTAAAGGAAAATTAATTACTGCATTGTGTAAGCTGTTTATACGGTCATATAGTTGAGTTTGCTGACGACATAGCAGTAGTGGAACGAATCACGAAAAATAAGTCCAAATACACCTGGTGCAGTGGTGCATAGAAAACAACCTCTGCATTAATGTGAAGAAGACTGAGGAGATGGTGGAGGATTTCAGAAGGGACAAGCGCCCTCTGCCTCCCCTGCACATCGGAGGAGCTGCTGTGGAAGTGGTCTCCAGCTTCAGGTACCTGGGTGTGCACATATCCAATGACCTTATGTGGAGTGCCACCAATTCCCGTCTGGTCAGGAAGGCTCACCAGCATCTCTACTTCCTCAGGAACCTCAGGAATGCTGAACCTGGGAACTCAGTCCTGAGCAGCTTCTACCACTGTGCAGTGGAGAGCGTCCTCTGCACCTGCATTACTGTATGGCACGGCAGATACACTGCTGCTGAGAGGAAGGCTCTGCAGAGGGTGGTTAAGGCTGCACAGAGGATTGTGGGGAGCAGTCTTCCCACCACCTCGGACCAATACACATCACGATGCAGGGGGAGGGCCCTCCGCATCATGAAAGACTCCACCAATCCCGCACACAGACTGATTCAGCCCCTCCCCTCAGACAGGCGACTGAGGAGCATTCTGAGCATGACCATCAGGCTCAGAAACAGCTTCTTCCCTGAAGCTGTCAGACTGCTGAACTCGAGCCACACTCTGTAGACTGTCTCACTACACATTGACCGGCATCTAACACTTCATAAAAATCCTTGAATCCTTAAAAGAGGAATGTTAAGCTTGTAAAATTTAGCTATAAGTCACAGTCATGCCAAATAATGCCTCAAATGCAAATTTGGTGTTAGGTATTCAGTACTGTACAGTTCTCAACTTATAGTATAGTAAATATCTATTTTTGTTTTTTATTGTTGTTGTTTCATTATTGTTTTTTAATGCTGCACGTTTTAAACGTTTTAAACATTACCAAGTTGATGGTTATTGAACAGTTTTTTTTTTTTAATGCTAGGAGGAAAGGAATGCACCTGCTTGCCTACAATATGTTTATTATTGTCATTTTATTTATTTATAAAGGGCTGTACGGGTGAATAAAAAATAGAAGATAAAAGCAAAATAATAAAAGCAATAAGCAATAAAAGGTTGACAATATGAGCAATAAAATCAGTAATAAAAGGCATAGGAGAAAACGTTCATGCTCTCTGGCATTAAAAGCCAGTTTAAAAAAGATAAACTTTTAAAAGACATTTAAAATCATTTAAATTTCAGCAGACCTCACAGAAAGAGGGAGACTATTCCAGAACCTAGGAGCTGCGGCTGAAAAAGCTCTGTCTCAGCTGGTCATGGGCCGAGGTCTAGGAACAACTGAGAGCTTCTGGTCTTGAGATCATTCAGATCTACTTTGGAATACCAAATTGGGGTGATATATTCATGTCTTCTGGTCCCATTAGCAGACAGGCGGATTAATTTTAAACCAGCTGGAGACGGCAAAGGAGAGATTAGTCAATCCCACTATAGAGGGGGTTGCAGTACTCCAGTCTAGAAGTAATAAAAGCATACATAACCCACTCAAAGGCATCACAACAGTGGCGATTGCTCTAAGACTGCAAGGGAAGCTCAGCTTCCCCTAAAATGTCAAAAAATAAGTGATCAAATATATACTGTTGTGTGTACATGTCATTGACTAAATATGCGCTACAATGCGCTCAACTTTTGTTCAGAATCAGCTTCTTATCACTGGTAATGACGCGGCTTTTCTCTCACTCATTCCAGCAGCTTCACAGTGCTTTAAACAGTGAGTTCAATAGCAAAGCAAAAATGCTGGGCTTTGTCCCGCCCATCGGACGCTCAGCGTCTCTGGGGGTCTACGGGGCAGTGGGCTGGCCTCGGCTGGCCCAGACGCTCAGCTTCTGGATGATGAGAGGATGATCTGTCTGAGGCTGAATCCTATTTTGATTGACAGCGAAATGAGCGAATCAGCGATCTTGAAATTAAGCTTCCCCTACTTGAAAGACCAGCAACCACCACTGCATCACAAGTAGGATAATCTTTGACTTTGGCTTTAATGAACTGCAGATGATAAAAGATAGACTGGTGTATTACACTGACCTGTTTGCTGAATTTAAAATCTGGATTTAAATTTTATTTAAAATCAAGGATTACCCAATATTCCTAACAGACACACATCCAGATGAGTCCAGTGACCCCAACAGCACTGTTGTGTCCTGTCAGCAGGTCAGATTTACCAAATGACCTCTGTCTTTCTATCATTTAAAGAAAATAACTTCATCTCCATCCATACTCTCACACCTGCCAAAGCAGCCTCTCCACTGACTGGGATCCTCTAGATTTTAATGAAAGCTAAACCTTAATGTCATCTGCATAGATATGGAAAGATGTATTGTATTTCTGGAAAATGGACCCCAGAGAGAGAAGGTACAAAGAGAATAAAAAATGTTTGTTATTTTCAAAAATACAGTTAAGTCCCTGGGTGAGTAATAATGAAGCAGCACTACTCGACTCTAGCTCTGTGTTTTCCGTTGTGCACGAATATCTTGTGTACCTAAGTTCTGCATGTAAGAACTTACCACTGCAACACCTTACATGCAACCTCTTGTTTTTCTCTGTTCAGAAACTTCTACTGAAACCACACAGGTATCAGAGATGACCTGTGATCTCACCCTCCACAAACAGCAGATCCATCTACTCACCTGACCATCTTCTTGACGACCCGCTCACCTCAACATCTGGTGCTTGGAAAATTAGAAAGAAGAAACGTAGTAATTACTTGTCTGTCACTTTTATTGTTCGATAACTATGATCAAATTGGAATGTACCTGATTTTCAATCTATTTGTACGGCCGGATTGAATTGACGTTTTTGTAAAGCCCCTTGAGATAATATTTGTTGTGAATTGGTGCTATTTAAATAAAATGACTTTAATTACCTCCATGTCACTTATCCATCTTGCAAACAGCAGGGAAATTGTCTTGTAAAATTGACCTCCATTGCAGATATACCCCCTGTGCTAAAAACCGCAGAATCAAAAACCAAGATTTTACTTTCTTCTGGAATTTAAAAAGTTTAACTTTTATTTCTAAATGTCCCCAGTTTATGTTCATGGTTCAAAGTTCATCTCTCAACAGAAGGGTAGTTACAACTAAATGCTCAGAATCTGAGGCATGATTGTTTGCAGTATTTTAACAATTTCAGTGAACACATCTTTGACCGACTTTTGCCCTGGTCAGAACTATTCAATTTACTCTTTTATGCCATTTTTGGAATATTAAAATGAACGATATTAGATCATTAAACAAATTTAAATGTGAGTCAAAGACAACACAAGTAAACACAAAATGCAGTTTTTAAATTAGGTTTTTATTGTTAAGGGAAAAAAAAAAATCCAAACGTAGGGAAAAAGCGATTTCCCCATGAATCTAATAACTGGTTGGGCTGTCCTTAGCAGCAACAACTGCAATCAAGCATTTGCAATAAGTTGTTATGAGTGTTTTCCGGCGCTGTGGAGGAATTTTGGCCCACTCAGCTTTGCAGAATTGTTGTAATTTAGCTACATTGGAGGCTTTTTGAGCATGAATAGGCTTTTTAAGGTCATGCCACAGCATCTCAATTTCAATCTCAAAAATTCAGGTCAGGACTTTAACTTGGTCACTCGAGAGTCTTTTTAGCCATTCAGAGTCACTTGAGAGTTTTTTTAGCCATTCAGAGGTGGACCTGCTGGTGTGTCTTCGATCTTTGTCCTGCTGCATTTCAGTTCATTTCAAGTTAAGGTCATGAACAGATGGCCAGACGTTCTCCTTCAGGATTTTTTGGGGGATAGCAGAATTCATGGTTCCATTTATCACAACAGGTCTTCCAGGTCTTGAAGCAGCAAAACAGCCCCAGAACATTATACTACCACCACCATATTTTAATGTTGATTTGAAGTTCTTTTTCTGAAATGCATTGTTGCTTTACACCGGATGTAATGGGACACACACCTTCCAAAAAGTTCAACTTGTCTCATCAGTCCAGAGAGTGTTTTGCCAAAAGTCTTGGTGATCATCAAGATTTTTTCTGGAAAAATTGAGATGAGCCTTGATATTCTTTTTGCTTAGCAGTGGTTTTCGTCTTGGAATTCTGCCATGCAGGCTATTTCTGTGCAGTCTCTTTCTTATGGTGGAGACATGAACACCTTATCTGATGCAAGTGAGGCCTGCAGTTCTTTGAATGTTGTGGTGGGGTCTTTTTTGACCTCTTGGATGAGTCATCGCTGCACACTTGGGGTAATTTTGGCAAGGTTCACCACTGTTCCATGTTTTCGCCATTTGTGGATAACAGCTCTCACTGTGGTTCGCTGGAGTCCTAAGGCCTTAGAAATGGCTTTATAACTGTTTCCAGACTGATAGATCTCAATTACTTTCTTTCTCATTTGTTCCTGAATTTCTTTGGATCTCGGAATGATGTCTAGCTTTTGAGGATATTTTGGTCTACTTCACTTTGTTATGCAGGTCCTATTTAAAAGATTTCTCAATTGAGAACAGGTATGGCAGTAATCAGGACTTGGTGTGGCTGGAGAAAGTGAACTCAGGTGGGATAAACCGCAGTTAAGTTGTTTTAACAGGGGGGCAATTAGTTTTTTTAAAATGTAGGTTTGGATTTTTTCTCCCTTAATAATAAAAAACCTTCTTTTAAAAGCTGCATTTTGTGTTTACTTGTGTTGTCTTTGACTAATATTTAAATTAGTTTTATAATTTGAAACCCTTAAGTGTGACAAACATGCAAAAAAGGAAATCAGGAAGGGGGCAAACACTCACAACACTGTATGGGTGCTTCATAAAAATAACAAAAGTAATAGACAGAAATTGTCAAGCCTAAACAACAACACTGACCATTTTCAAGTAGCTTTATCCTCATATAATCCATTTATCTATCTATTGTCTATACCTACGTCCGTGTTATTGTGTGAAGAGCGTTGAATAGTCAGTATGAGTAGATATGTACTATATAAAGTCAAAGTTCATTTACCATTTTTCTATTTCAGGCAATCGTACCATGATAATCTCATACTGGCCTATAGTCACTGTGCCTATACCTGCCTGTGACACTCCTGATTAAAAGTACTATGTTTTTGTATACAACAAAATACAATAAAAGCAATAGCATTAATGATGGAAATGTATGTCATATCTGATATAAATGGACGTTATTCAAAGTCTGATGAGAAAAATAGTGGAAGAAATTTTTAAACCTGAACCTACTTAGAAAATGTTCTTCACAAACTTTGCTGAGAAAACTGCCTCAGATGCCACAAGTATCCACTGCTTAGTGATAATACCTTCCTGTGCAGAAGTGCTTTTGGTCACAGATAAAGTGATTTTTTTCTTTTACACCCAGCTTTTAGCTGCAGATTACAGTTAGACTGATGTAGGCTGTTTTGATGACACATCACATGGGAACTGTTAAGGTTAGGAAGTACTGTAAATCTGAGAAGGTTATGCAAAGCAAATTATCTATTCCTTCTTCTTCTAAACGTTTCATGTCAGACGATTCCTGTTTTCATGGGGAGCGTGAACTGTTTGAACCACAATTACCAAAAAACATCAAATCAGCCCATTTTGATGATATGAGTCTTAACAGACCCGGGTAGGGCCTTTTCCTTTCAAATGGAGATGATGATATTACATGTTGCTTTTCAGAAATTCAGCTTTTTCACCTCACATCAGGTATGTGAAAGCCTTTCCATTCAATGTTCTACTTGAGAACCAAGGATTATGTTGAGGAATCTGGAAATGAGGTCCTCAGTCACTAAACCTGCTTTGTAGTCCATACCTCACTTAGTTATAATGCTAGGCTGGCTAAAGGAGAGGAGCAGATGTGCTATTTGACTGCAGGGACTTTATGAAGTTTGGAAAGTCTTGAACTCATTGATTTCAAATAAAATGGGATATTTCAACATAGTGCCAGGGAAGTTTATGAAAGTATCAGTAAAATTAAGTTTTTGATTGGAGTAATGTCTCTGGTTTGATGAATATAACAGAAATCAACAAAAAAATGATGTCTTATTATGTCTGATAAAAGTCCTTCCTAGAAAATTTTTTTTTTATAATGAAGTTCATTTGTTCCAGGCACGTCCCACCGGGAGGAGGCCCAGGACACGCTGAGGGGACTATGTCTCTCAGCTGGCCTGGGAACGCCTTGGGCTCCCCCCGGAGGAGCTGGAGGAGGTGTCTGGGGAGAGGGACATCTGGGCGTCTCTGCTGAGTCTGCTGCCCCCGCGACCCGGTCCCAGATAAAGCGGAAGACGACGAGTACGAGCACGAGTACGAGTTGTTTTGTTTTTTTAGTGTGAGCCTGCTGTGATTGGCTGATGATTTCTTAAAGTGATGCTTTAACTTTTTCTCTGTGACACCCTAGATGGGTTCCCTACAATCCTTAACAGGGTTAGGCCAGTACAATGTAAGCAGAGAATGAATGAATATGTTTTATCCTTGAGATAAATGATGCAATTTCTGCCGTTCCTTTTGTAGCGATTACTGGTTTTTCTCCGAACTGGACTGAAACCTGTCCTCACAACCTTCCCTATGCCCTAAGCATAATTAGTTGCAGAATAGCCAAAATATATTCCTATCACTTGAGCTTTTCCACATTTTGTCATGCTACAGTCTGAAGCTTTATTGGATTTTATTTAGATTTTATGTGATACACCAAACCAAAGTAGTGCATCATTATGAAGTTTTTTTTTACTAATACAAATCTGAAAAGTGTGGCATGCATTTGTAGCCAACTAGTCAATACTAGGTAGATCCTTTGAATGCAGTTATAGCTTCAAGCCCTTTAGGGTTTGTCTTGCTCAGCTTTGCTCATCCAGAAATGGAAACATGTTTCCATTTTTCTTTACAAAATTTCTTGCTCAGACTGGATGGAGAGCATCAGGGAACATTTATTTTTCAAGTCTTAAATTCTCAATTGGATTCAGGCCTGGACTTTAACAGGGCCATTAAAACACTGTCCTTTGATCTGGCTACGCTGCAGCCCCTCCACACCACCCTCTAGCCTGCTGCTCCCCCGGACACGACAGCCAGCAGAGCAGCACACCGCCAAGCCCGCCCAACCATCTGGCCAGCGGCAGCAGCCCCATCCAGCCAGTCCAAGAGAGAGAAACATGCAACCAACCGGTCCAGGCCAAGCACAACCCGCCAGCCACCCCAGTGCAAGGCACTAGACATGCTAGACAGCCACATGAGCTAGATAATGTGCCTCAGCAATTTGCAGCTCAGCATCTGTTTGTTGAACACCTACCTGGATCTACCTTCCACGCTCAACTGCTCCTCCATCAACCCTACTGGTAGCTGCCTCCCAAGTCCTTACCTCCTCCTCTCCTACATTCACCTGCCTGTCCACCCTCCTTTGCTTCACCACTCCTTGGATCCTAACTGGAAGGAAAGACAGAACAATAAACACCCAAAAATTAAACACTCCTGTCACTCCTGTCAAACTCAGTGTATTGGCTCACCTTCCCCTGGATTACCCCGACAACCTGGAGACCAGTCCACAAACCAGCTGATCAATTCCTCTTCCCTTGTTTGAAACTAAATATTACTTCTCATCTGCTATGTCATCAATTGCTGCTCGCACAAGAGCCTCACTGAAAATCATGACAGTTCTACTTTTCTTCCTCTTCACAAATATGCACTACTTTGTGCTATCACATACAATCGTATTAAAATACACTAAAGGGTTATGCTTCTTTAGTGACAAAATGTGAAAATATTAAGGTACTTATACCAGACCCTTTTTAATTATGTGTCACAACAGCAGCGTGATGAATGTTGATATGTGTTTTTATAACCTTTTTTCCAGTTTTTGTTAAGATGGATATTTACGAAACTCATTATCACATTTTTAGCAACATCAACAACACTGGCGGCAGGATGGTGACAGCTAAAGTACCAAGCTCAAGCTTTCAATGTAATTTAGAAAGGTTACACTGGCTCCATCCACTTATAAAATGGCAGCAATCTTTAGTGCCCTAGAGTTGTTACCTTGCTCAACTAGCACATAAATAAGGGGCAGAGAATAACTGTTCACAAATGGATAGATGTTGCATAACCTGCAAATATGTGTGAACTTTTTTGTAAATACTGGAACTCAGAGACTTCAACCAGCTTTGAAAGGCAGACCGCTGAAAAAGATGAGATGCAGACATCCTTGATGGAGTTGTGTGAGAAAAAAACCCACACAAAATGCACAAAACTTTAACAAACAATTCTTCTGAACAGAACAGAAAAAAGACTTACACTTGACAATAATGGCAACTGAAAGTTTTACAAATGAACTCAGATCCTGTTAACAGATTACTGACTGTACATTATAGCCATCTAATTATTATAGCATCCCTTCCTTCTTTTGTAAAAGTGATGATGTATTAAAATATTTTATTTAGACAGAATTGCAGCAAGAAGGTCCTGGGTTCAACTTCCAGCCGAGGCTCTTTCTGGGTGATGATTTTCGGCATGTTCTCCCCATGTGTGTGTTCTCTCCGGGTACTCTGGCTTCCTCCCACAGTCCAAAAACATGACTGTTGGGTTAATTGGTCTCTCTACATTGCCCTAGGGTGTGAATGAGTGTGTGCATGGTTGCTTGTCCTATGTATGTCTGTGTTGCCCTGCGATGGACTGGCGACCTGTATCCCGCCTCCTGCCGATAGACTGCTGGAGATAGGCACCAGCTTCCCTGCGATCCACTATGGAAAAAGCAGTAGAAAATGACTGACTGACAGAAAGATTTGCAGATATAAAAGTCAGTTTAAGAAAATGTATGAAAAATGTAAACCACGCTTATTATCATCCATTTTCAATTAAACAAAATGAAAAGAACATGCCTGGAAGAAGCAGAAAGAGTTTGTTTTCCCAAATTCCTGAACAGGCAACTCCATTTTCAAAACACAAACCTCAATTTTACCTACTTACTATTGATGCTTTTAGTTAACAGACAGGGCTGCATCATAGCTTAGCTCATTAGCTTAGGTGATTATCACTGCTGCCTCAAAACTTAGAAGCTTTCAAACCTTAGCTGGGGTCTTTCTGTGTAGAGTTTGCATGTTTTTACATGCAAATGTAGGTTTTCTTTAAGTCCAGAAAATGCATGTTAGAATAATTGGAGACTACCCTTTTGTCCGTTGACTAGTGTTAGATTCCAGCCTCCTAGAGAGTCAGTGTATTAACTTATTATCAACTGATTTTATTAGAGAACTTACACATAAAACTAAACCTGAAATAAAGACCATGTTCATGATTTTCATGCGTGTTGAATATGTGCCTAGTTGTTAAGACTGTTGCCTTCAAGTCCTAACTGGTCCCCTTACATTCATGAACTGAACTGTGCAGAGAAACTGGAGTGGATTCTCTCCAGGTACTTCGGCTTCTGTCCACAGTCTAAAACATGCATGTTAGGTGAATTCTCATTAAATTAGGTGAGTGTGTGCGTGTCTGGTTGTTTGTTGCACTTTGGTGAACTGTCCAGGGTGTACCCCACCGTTTGCCAATTGATCACTGGTTTACCACTCCAGCCTTTCTACGACCTTGCAAGTTTAAGCAGGTGTAGACAAGGGATGGGTGGATGGAACTTCTCCAAGGTTGCCAAAAGTATTATTATTTTTTAAATTAAAACCTCAAGCCAACAAGGTAGGCTTCTTTCTTAGTCTTCCTGATATTTCTGTTATGAATGGTTTAGTTCAGGTATAATTGTTTCAGAACAGTGGTTCACTCTTCATTACCAGCATCCCCTTAGAAAGTACATCACTCTCAAAGTACCTCTATAAGGATTAACATTAAAATGCAGGACCATGGAGACTATTATCCAACCACAAAGCTGTCCAAGGTTCAACTTCTGACATCCTGCTCTTTGCTGGATGTCTTACCTCCTTCTCTCCCTGCCCCTTTCCTGTCTAAAACAAAGTGAATTAACTGTGTTCTACTAGTGCCACAGAATCTAATAAAATTTATCTTTTCGGCTAGACAATAGTGCATTATTATTAGACAATAATGCATATCTAATGTTGTGAAGTACTGTTAAATTTTAAAGGGTGAAAAACAGGGATCTTAACTCTTGAATACAACTCAAAGGAAAAACCCAACTTTTACATAACTCACCAGGTCACAGCGATTAGATCTTATTTAATTAGATCTCTGTAGCTCATAGAGTATTTTCTCAGTGTGTAGAGGTTTATGTTGCTAAGAGTACTTATGGGAACTTTTATTACTAGATGTAAGTTGCTGCACAAAATGGTAGTGCATGTGCATACTGTGAGTTGTGCCAGCATGGTACCTCCCACCATATCACCATAACATTTGATTAAACAAAGATTTGCCACACTCTTTGGTAAGGCTCACTCTAATGCTGGCATCTTCAATGCTTTACAGTCGGACACCCTCAAACATTTTTATGTCTTCATTTATCTATTTGCTTAAACATGTTGTTTTGTATGGAGAGCAGTTTCATTCAAAATTAACTATATAAATAAATACTGCTATTGAAAAATTATTAATAAATATTCCATGAAATAAATAAATATCCCCATGAAATAAAACTATATAATTATCTTAAAAGAAATTTTTATCTTGTTTTATTTAATTCATTTCAAGATTTATTTAATTTACTTAAAGATTTATTTATTTATTTTATGATGCAGTTTTATTATGTGACACTTTTTTTTACACTTTTTTTAACCCCATTTTTCGTTTTAAGCTTGTTTTATTGCATGTTCTTATATTCAAATGAGGGGGCGAAGTTTTATCTGCGGGGCAGCGCTGGGACAGCAGGGCCAAGCTCAATTCGTGGCTGTGGCCGGAGACAGGACTTTGAGTGGACAGTTTGGATTATAAATACACTATTTCTTCCTTTGATGATAGGTACAGCACTTTTATATTATTGTCAAGCCTTACTTTTCTTTCAAAAACACCACTCAAATATTTGTATCTTATTAACAAACGACCTTTACCCATCTTTTAAAAATTAAGCTAGCATGTGGTAATGGTGGGGTTCCTGCAGTTAGGGAGCTCGAGATCCTAATATGCTTTACCACTATCTTTCAGATTTCTGATAGAATTTTTTTTTATTTTAGAAAAACATCCTCAACATACTAGGCAAGGTGGAGAGGTAGCAACAATTTTCTATCAGATATTATTTCTAGGCCTATTAATAGCTACATATAACTCTTAATTTTTTTTTACCCAAATTGCAAAGCACAAAAAAGAAAATTCTGTTTGTTGTTATGTGATATCCACCAGACCCTTACTTTGAATTTTTAGATTAGTTTTTAGATGTCTGTTTTGACTTAAAGTTAAATACTAAAAAGGTCATTACAGTGGGGGACTTTTTTATGGAAGTAAAATAGAAGTGTGCCTAAATCTAGCCTTTAATTCTATCTTAGATTCAGCTGGCTTTGCACCAAACATCCACAGACCTACCTACTTTGGTCTTCATACTCCAGATCTTGACCTAACATATGGCATTGAGTGTGGACAAATAGCAGTATTTCCTCACAACTCTGTCATCCCTGATCCTTTTTTAATAACCTTTGAGTTTAATTCAACCATGTACACTGGCCATGTGAGAAATGTTCAGATCTTTTTCACACAGTGCTGTAACAAACTTCTAAGAATCTATTCCATTTGTGATTTCATCAGCATCACTGAACACAGCAGTGGGCAACAACTTAATTTCTAAACTCAGAAATAGATGTCATTCATAGCATTTCATCTTTATTGTGTATTGTATTAGGCAATGTAGGCCCCTTGAAAAAGAAGGTATTAAGTCATTGGAGTTTGGTTTCCTGTATAGTTTAAAGAAGGCCTCTAGAAGATTGAAAAGACAATAATGCTCTACACTTCTAGCGGAGTCTTAATATTACTTTTGACAGGGTATAGCATCTTACCTCTGGAGTTTGTTAGCAAGGTTAAGTCTAAGCCTGAATTTATTTTGGTGTATGAAGAAACTGAAAGTGTACTGAAAATAAATGGTTGCTTGTGAAAACCTATTTTAAAGTAACTAGAGGTATTAGGCAATGTTGTTCAATGTCTGGGATGGTATGTGTACGTTCTGTTGGACCATTTTTATTAGGTCTTCTGTCGATAGAATGTTTTTTACCAGGTTTTAACATGCATATCTACCTATACAGATGATATTATTCTAATTGTTAAAGAGCAGGAAGATGTAAACAATTTGACAACTGTTGACGAGTTCAGCAGAATCTCAGTTGCATGGTTTAACTGTGCTGAAAGTGAGGCTCTTGCAGATGGCTTGATGAGCTTCAGTCTTATATGTTTAAGTCAGGCTTTGCTTTTTTCAGGTCAGGGACCAGTTCACCTTGAAAGCAGAGTCACAGCTTTCAGACTACAGTTTATTAAGCAGTACCTGATGAGAAAGTAGGAAGATGTTTACTGAAGACCAGTGAGTAGCATTATTCTAGTAGACTGCTAGAGATAGGCACCAGCACCCCTGGACCCTGTACGGAAGAAGCGGGTATAGAAACTGGATGGATGGATAGATGGATGGATGGACGGATGGCAAACGGACGTACGTTCAGGTGGCTGGACCAGAATTTCAAAACACTAAAGTAACGGCATCTTTGATTGGACTAAAATCAAGCCGCCTTTTGAGGAATACCCCAAACCTTTGGTTTGAAAATTTAGGTTTGGTTGAAAAGGAGATATTGACTATATTCATGGAGCAGAGATTCCTAAACCAACGGTTCCTTTTCCAAAAATGGGATTAAATGCAGATTTTACAGGCCCCTCGCTGATGAATCACTAAATTTTTATATGGAAAATTGTTGGACAGAAATTGTTGGAGAGATAAGTTAAAAGTTGAGGAAAATCAAAAACCTGCATGAGCTGAGTAAGAGGTTGGATGATCAACAGTGGAGAATTGTTCATATATAAAAGTAGGACAAATAAGATAAACGATATTGCAGGGGGAAACGTTGACATAATTTTCATCTTGCTTGTCAAATATAGAGTTAAGGCTGAATTTCTTTTTTTTGTTAATAAATATTCCGATATTTTTCTACAGCATAATACTACAGCAGTATTTAGATAACTGTGTTGTTTAAAAATAAAAACCATGCATGACATCTGGGAGATTTTGTTGAAATTAATAGTGACAGAACACTGTTCTAGGTCTTTGGGTTCCACTTCGGGTCTTGTAAATAACACATTAGTATAACAGTGAGATAAAAAATTGTTTTTATACTCTGAAAATGGATTAACGTTTTAACATTGAAATATGCTGGAAAAAAAATACAGAGTAGCTGTTCCCACGTCATTCTCTTCTTGCTTTTTTAATTTTGGTTAGTATGTTTTTATTCCTCTGCCTACTGTTTGGCAACCATTTACTGTCAGCACCTGTCACCTTCTTTTCTTCTGGTTAGATAGACATAGTCAGTAAATGTCATTAAGTATTTTATGATATTTTCTTATATCTTTACAACTAATACTTTACAGATGGATTATATAAAACAAATATCATTTGTGACTTTAGAATGGTTCATACTGTTAAAAATGACAAATTGTCCTAATTAGTAGTTGCATCATAAAAATTAAGGTTTATTTTTGGTTTTCGTTTTAGTGAAAATTTTATTTTTTTGTCATTTTTGGTTTTCTTTTCTTTATTTTTTTTACTTTCCTAATCTTAATTTAATTTTAAAATTTTAATATTGAGTTTGTGTAAGATCATTTTATAACTGCACTATATTTTAGTAAATATGCAGTGTGAAACAACATCAGAAATTGAGGATGTTTAGAGTCACTGCCGTTCATTTGGAAGGATATAGATTGAGTCCGCAGCATGCTGTATAGTCCTTGGGTTAGACACACCCCAATTACCTCGTATATGCTTGACATGTCTCGGTTGCTCCTAAAGGTGTACAGACTTCTGTTAAAATGCCAGGTTTTTGTATTGTAAACAAATGAGACCATGATAAATATTTTCACCTTTTTCCACCTTGAATGTGATATATATTTCATACAATTTGAGTAAAAGACTAATTTGTTACAAAAAAAAAAACGGCAGAAATGCGCATGCGCATACATGATCTTATGCATCTTATGATACAGTTTCAGCATTCAGTCTTCTTGAGTTCACACCTGCCAAAGATGGGCCAAAACAACACTGACCGTTACCAAAAGAACAACATGTCTACAATCAAAGATGGTAGAGGCAGCATAATAATCTGGGGCTGCTTTTTTTCAGATGGAACTGAGGTTTTATGTTAACATAAATAATATAATATAGGTATCAATATGTTCAAATACCAGTCAGTTTTGGTCCCAAATCTTTAGAAAGATGGGGGATTTTCTTTTATCATCATCACAGTAAGTCAAAGCATGAATCCACATCAACATAAAATGAATTAATGAGAGAACAAAAAAATAAGATTTGGAGTTTCTGTGGGGTCAGAGGAAGATATCGAAAGGAAACGTCCGTACTAACTCAAAGATTTGGAGACGAAGTGGGCTAATACTGCCAAGTCATGTGGGATGCCATGTGGGATGCTGATAGAAGGCTAAAATTGAATGAAAAATTTGGTTCAACAAAGTATTAGTTAAAGGGTATGCACACTTATACAACCAGATTTTTTTTTCTCCTCTCTCCATTAGGCTACCCATATGGACAACTCTGGGAAGGGGCAGAAAAAACATTGCTACTTATTTCTGTTAAGACTAAAGGTCTGTATGTACCCCACAATAAGTGAAAAATGTGTCTATTTTAAGGTGGCCAGAATAAGAACAAAATTAGTTTTGGCCAGGACATTTCATATTTCTAGAAAAATGAAAAATTAAACTGCATCTGTCTTTCCTGTATTAAACCTGACCACTTCAATTTTTTAACCAATCACACCATAGGAAATCATAAGAGAAGAAAATGTCTGCCTCGATGTATAGAGAACAGAGTGTAACGACTCCCAAACCGCTGTCTAAGCTCAGTGTCAAAAGCCATGATGCCACTATTTTCCCAGGTGGTTTTGGGGCAGGGAAGAACCTCTCTATACGTGGGCGATGCAGAGGAAGCACTGGTTCATTAAAGTAAATGTATTGGTTTTTGTGGAGTATATACAAGCCTTTAGTGTGATTTGTTATAGTGAAGTCTTATGTTCCTCTTTTAATTCATTACAAATGATTTCCTGGCATCTATCCTTTCAAAGAGATCATCTGTTGTCTTCCAGCAGACAGATCAACTTAAGGGCTGAATCAATCTTCTGAATGCTGTGTTAGGTCTGGGTGTTCTGTGTCTTCTCAAGGACAATTTTAAATATGAGTTGGGTACTGAACCTCCAAAAACAGCCACTGCTGCCCCAGCAAATAGGATGACAGATTTTTGTTCAAACAGACTCTGCAAATAATATGTGAACTGACTGATGGTAATTAAAGTTTATTATACTAGTGCAGAGGAGAGTCACTGTACCGCTTAAGCTTGGGGAACATAAATGAAAATCTGTCGGGAGATCTAAGGCATGCTGTGCTGCAAGACAGCCTAAAATATCACACAATGTTTATTAATCTGTAGAAAGACTAGCAGAAAATTCTGAAATCATAATTTTAAAGACTCTTAGCTGGATACAAAATGTGTTGCAGACTGTGATATCTGCCGAATGGACGATTAGGCAAAGAATAAGTAGGGGGTCCGTAAATTCACACGTAGCACTAAAATATTTACTTTCTTTTCCTTTTGAGTTCACGATTAGACCAATCAGAGCCCTAACATCTGAAGACAGCTCATCTTTAATGTCCAGTGACTGCAAGGATTATATTTACTTCTTACTTGCTTAAAAAAAATTAACAATATATTTGCCTAGAGATAATTCATATTTAATTTTCTTTTAATCTCTTAGCTGGAAACTTTTATGCATTTACAAACCTGTTAATTTAATAGCATATACATTGCTATTTGTCTCCTTGCAGATGTCTTCTATTTGCTTTTTTGCACTTAGATTACCAAACTAGTTTCTGTATATTATAAGACGAAGATAACCTAAATACACAATGAAGGTTTCCAGTGCTGACTTCATTTAGTAAGGGAAAAAAGTTTTCAGTGGCCCGTAAATCTAATAACTGGTTGTGCTGCCCTTGTTGGCAACAACACTGCAGTGATTCTTTTTTTTGGGTCAAACGGGGTTTTGGGGGGTCCAATCCTTTTTTTGCAGAATTGTTTAATTCACCCCAACGGGAGGGGTTTTGAAGTTTGGGGGAGCTTTTTTTAACCATGCCCCCTTTTGGGGATTCTGCGCTGGTTGTCCGCATCATCTCTGCCTGCTCTGTGCTGCAACTTTTAAGAGGATTGCTTCCACCTGCTCCTGCCCTGCCAGATCCCTAATCACCTTCATCTGCTCCACCTGTGCTCCTACTTTTACAAGCAGCTCTCTGACAGACAACCAGTGCTAGATTTTCGAAAGCCTTTGTGTGAGTAGTATCCAGCTGTCCTTCCGGGGGCCTGCCCTACCTGTTTTGAATCTCGTTTTTTGTTTCAGGGGGATTTTTCCCCTCTCTGCCTTCCCCCCGTGGGATACTTAAATTAGCTTTTTCTTTCTAGCCCAAACCCCTTTAAACCTTGGGGTTTCCTTTTTTTCCCCCTTTTTTTTGACCACCCTTTTTCCCTTTTTTTGGCCCTAACCTTTTAAACCCCCCCCGTATGGGGTTTTTAGCCTCCTTTTTCCCTTTTGTTTTCAATCCCCCTTCCCCTTTTCCTTGTTTCCCCCCCGAACCCCCCCAAGATTAAACCCTCCCTTGGATCCTGTAGTGATTCAAAATAAAGGCTTTTTGAAGCATAAATCATTTTGAGCCATTGTTCATAAAGTGGTTCCCCTACCCAAGTTTTTCATTCAATTCCATTGGGTGCCCATCTAGTGGCAGTAGTTTTGGGTTGCCCCAAATAAAAGCCCTGCAAATTTGTGATGCACCCCTTGTGAAAATAATAGCACTTATTATGTACGGGGGGTTAGACAATAAACGGGAAAACCCCTGCCCATTTTAGAGTGGGATTTTTTCCGGGCCCAAAAATTGGACCAGCCTGGAAACCACCCTTCTTTTAATTCCCACATTCCCAACCTAAGAGAAAGAGTGTGAAGGCCCCCAATTAGGAGGGAAACCCGCACATTTTTTTGCTCAAAAAAATTTTAAATGCCAAAAACATTATGGGTGACTACCAGAGTTCAAAAGAGGCCCAAATTTTTTTGGTGCACGTTTTGGGGCGGGCCCCAAATCTGTGACCAGCCCGCAAGTCTTTGTGATGAAATAAAGAGCCAGGGTTCCAGGTAATTCGCATACCACCAGAAGGACGAACCACCCCAACCCCAAAATTAATTTGTGGACGCAAAAAAGGAAAAGCTTCTGAAAGGGATGTTTGGGTTTCTAACCGGGTTTTCCAAAAAAAAAAAACCCCTTTTTTTAAAACCGGGGGAAAAAATTTTTCCCCCCCCCTTTTTTTTTTAAAATTTTCCCCGGGGCCCCCCAAAAAAACCCCCCCGGGTTTAAAAAAAACCCCCCCCCCCCAAAAACCCTTTTTTTAAAAGGGGGAAAAAATTTTTTTGGGGGGTTTTAAAAAAATTTTTTTTTCCCTTTTTTTTTCCCTTTTTTTTTTTTTTTTTTTTTTTTCCCCCCCCCCAAAGGGGGGGGGGAAAAAAAATTAAAAAAAAAAAAAAGGGGAAAAAAAAAAAAAAAAAAAAAAAAAAGGGAAAAAGGGGAAAAAAAAAAAAAAAAAAAAGGGGGGGGGGGAAAAAAAAAAAAAAAAAAAAAAAAAAAAAAAAAAAAAAAAAAAAAAAAAAAAAAAAAAAAAAAAAAAAAAAAAAAAAGGGGGGGAAAAAAGGGGGAAAAAGGGGGGGGGGGGGAAAAGGGGGGAAAAAAAAAAAAAGGGGGGGGGGGGGGCCCCCCAAAACCCAAAAAATTTAAAAACCCCCCTTTAAAAAAGAAAAAACCCCCAAAAAAAAAAAAAAAAAAGGCCCCTTTAAAAAAAATTAAAAAAAGGGGGGGGGGGGGGAAAAAAAAAAAGGGAAAAAAATTTTGGGGGAAAAAAAAAAAAGGGGGGGGGGAAAAAAAAAAAAAAAAAAAGGGGGGGGGGGGGGGGGAAAAAAAAAAAAAAAAAAAATTTTGGGGGGGGGGGGGGGAAAGGGGGAAAAAAAAAAAAAAAGGGGGGGAAAAAAAAAAAAAAAAAAAAGGGGGGGGAAAAAAAGGGGGGGGGGGGGGCGGGAAAAAAAAAAGGGGGGGGGGGGGGGGGGGGGGGGGGGAAAAAGGGGGGGAAAAAGGGGGGTTTTTTTGGGGGGGGGGGGGGGGAAAAAAAAAAGGGGGAAAGGGGGGGGGGAAAAAGGGGGGGGGGGGGGGGGGGGAAAAAAAGGGGGGGGGAAAAAAAAAAAAGGAACCCCCCCCCAAAAAAAAAAAAAAAATTTTAAAAAAAAAAAAAAAAAAAAGGGGGGTAAAAAAAAATTTTTGGGGGGGGGGGGGGGGGTTTTTTTTTTTTCCCCAAAACTAAAAAAAAAATTTTTTTTTTGGGGGGGGGCCCCCCCCCCCCCGGGCCCCGTTTTAAAAAAAAAACCCCCCAAAAATTTCCCCATTTAAAAATTTTTTTTTTCCCCCCCCCCTTTTCAAAAGGAAAAAATTGGGGCCTTTTTAAATTTTTTCCCCCAAAAAACCCCCCCTTAAAAAAACGGGGTTTTTTTTGGTTTTTGGGGGAAAAAGGGGGTTAAAAGGGGGGGGGGAAAAAAAAAAGGGGGAAAAATTTGGAAAACCCGGGGAAATTCCCCGGGATTTTCCCCCCCCAGGAAAAAAAAAAAAAACCCCTTTTTCCCTTTTTCCTTTGGGGGAGGGAAAGGGGGGCCAACCAATTTTTTTTTAAAAAAAAAAACCCCGCCCTTTTTTTTTTAAAATTTTTTTTTATTTTGGGGGGGGGGGGTTTTGGGGGGCCCCCCCCCTTTTTTTTTTTTTTGGGGGGCCCCAAAAATTTTTTAAAAAACCAAAAAATTTTATTCCCGGGGGAAAAACCAAAAAAAAAAATTTTTTTTTTTGTAACCCCTTTTTTTTTTGGGGGAAAAATTTTTTAAAATTTTAAAAAAAATTTTTCCCCCGGGAAAAAAAAATAAATAAAGAAAAGTAACTTCAATTTAACCTACAAACATTTAACTGTCATTCTTTCTAATTCTGCATGTATATATCTATGTTATGCTGACCTTGATTGCTGGCACGAGGCTGAGTGTTCTCGTGTTTGGCTCTATAATGCCTCAGCACTAATGACGTATTATTATTATACGTCAGCAGCTGCGGGCAAAGCAAACACTGCACCTGTAAAACCAAGATAACAACCCGTTACCGCACCTCTTGCATAACATGATACCATGACTATAACACTACTGCATAGTATAGGCTTTCAAATTAACACTTTGAATGTACATTACCTTACTAGGTGGCACCAAATCGAAATATTCCTACACTTGGGAACGCTTCCTAGATGGTTGCTCCATGACAGAATAATCCACCAAAACTCAGAGTATCCAAAAACGAGAGCTGTTCTTAACGTATAATATGTGTAGAACGGGGATGTGAACCGGAGCTTGAGCCATCTTAATACACTGAAACGCGCCAAATGTTTGAAACTCTGCCAGTCAACTCGAAGCAGTCAGCTGTTTCCTGCCGAACGCCTTCCAGAAAGGTCAATAAATCTTTTGAATCTGATCAGTTGTGTCCGGCTGAAATTTCGGGTCTTCTGAGCTATTCGTTACAGCCACAGTATCTTAACCAGATTTAAGTCTGGGCTTTGTAAAATCCAGGCCACTGTAAAACCATTATTTTGTTTTTATTGTGCCATTCAGAGGTGGGCTTGGAGGTGTACTTTGGATTATTCTCTTGCTGCATAACCCAAGTGTGCTTGGCTCAAAGACACAAACTGATTTTTGGACGTAGTCCTTCAGGACTTTTTGGTAGAAAGCAGAATTCATGTTTTTATCAACTAGTGTTCCAGATCCTGAAGCAGCAGTAGTTTTCAGGCAGACCTTAAGATGTCACAGACTTCGTTTCTTATTCATTCATAAAGTAGATTAGATCAGGGCACGATGTGTTGATTTTTAAGATCTTTAGCCTACTTCATGTTGTCAGACAGGTCCCATTGGAAGTGGTTTCTCTGTTTTACAGACCTGTGAACACTTAGGCTGGGGAGTGAACAATGGAATTAAACTTTGCTTTCCAAAACTGTGGTTTATAAAAATTAATTCATATTTTAACAAGAGGTCAATTACTTTTTCACAGGCCAGGATTGTTTGGGTAGCAACTTCTTGTTAATAAATGAAATCATCATTTCAAGATTGTATATTGTATTTACTCAGTTTTGTCTATATAAATATTTGTCTGTGGTTAAATTAGTTCATTGCTCTGAAACTTTTAAGTCTGAAAACAGAAGAAATCAGGAAGAAGGTGTATACTACTTTCACAGCATTACAATGTTACCATATTTTATCAGTATTTTCATAACTCTTCGCTTTTGTCGGAGTCTGGTTTCATGTATTGTTGTTTGCTTGCTGCTAACACTTACTCACCACTAGGTGCCGCCAAGATCCTCCAGTGTGGAGGGTACCAGGTGTTTCCTATTTCCATCAGCCTGGAGGAGTATAAGAAGTTGGAGATGTCAACACTCCAGTGCCTGAGTGTTAACCTTTGTGGTAACTCTATTGCCAAGCTATGAAGAGTCTCTAGTCAAAGTTCAAAGTTACTTACCTTTTGTGTGCTCCTTCCTAGGAAACTTCAAGTCCTTGTCTCTAGTTCCTATGACTCTCTGTTCTGGCTCCAAGTCCTCAGTTTGGATCCTGCCACAGCCAAAGTATTCAAGCCTCAGGAGAAACCCATTTTGGAATAAGCCCCAGCTGACAGCTCAAGATCTTCATCCCCAGGCAAGCGAACCCTGCTCACCCTCCACCAACTATTCTACTGAATCCTCACCAGGTAACTCTGTCTCTGAAACCAAGATCTGGATCAAATTTAACTGTCAAATATTCACCTGCAATCTCATCAGAGCTTTCACCGCCACGTTGGACAAACTCCCCGGTTCCGCAACAGCAACAAGTCAGTCCTCCCAGACTCCACATCATTCTCCTACTCCAACCACATCAGTAACAGTAACAATAAGCAAAAACCCCAATCCAGTTTACAGTAATCTCCATCAGACTTCTGAGTTCTTAACTGTCCTCCTTCTCCGTACAGTGCTGTGCCTCCAGTCCCAATTCCAGTTCCACATTACGTTCCTGAACAATAATAAAACTTGTTTAACTTTTCTCCTGCCTCCTTAGTGTCTATCTGCATGTGGGTCAAATCAGTTAAGAAAACAATGACAGCTTTATTCTTTTGAGCCGCGGCGCCTAAAACGAGCCAGTGGAAAAGGCCATATGTGGCTCTTGGCAGCAGCTTTGTGCTTCTCACACTTCAAATGGCTCTCTACAGCATTAACCCACATAGTGCAAAGCTTAAAAGTTTTTTTTGCACAGAATGCACCTAGCCTCGTATGGCTCCGCAACAGTAGTGTGCCAGTGGCAAAAACAAACGTTGTCCAGCCAACTGGCAGTAATTTTGCACTCACCCATAATAAACACTTGAAAGCTTACCAGCTTTGAGACACATCGCAGTGAAGATGTCTGCGCGCGGCTCAAACTTTTGTTTGACAGAAAGGTCCCATGAGAAAAAACTACGTATACAAGAATTAAACAGTTCGGCCACGACAAAATTTAAGACTTGTGATTAACAAATCTAAAGCCAAGTTAGATTTTTCCCTAAATTTTACATTTTAAAGCCTTAATTTTATATACATGAATTTCAGACTAAGGATGTGCAGACACCCTGTATAAATGTGTGCAGGGCTTACTGTTAAAAAATTTTTAATAATTATGAATTAGAATTATTATTAGTTGCTAAAAGACAAACAATCATTATTTCACAACACTTAGATGACTGGGTTCAATAATTTCACTTACTTTGACTTTGCTCCAACAATGACAATACAACCCAATTGTATACAATCAAATGGTAGCGCCATATATAGCAGAAAATAAAACCATGTGCTGGATCCAGTGCCGAACAAGAAAATAAAAATAATAAAGTAATAATATTGAAATAATAAAGAAAAATATTAGTAAGTAACCCAAATTCATTAAATGAACCAAGATTACCACATTACCTTCATCATGCCTTATCAGATTTATCAGTAATTTATGACCCTTATCTGTCTTATCTCTTCTGGCCAGAACTGTTTCTGGCCAGAAGAAATATATTGAAAATTAAATAAAACAACCAATAAATAAAAGACTAGCTTAATGTGTTTCATTATAAACAAAGTATTGGTGTTTATATACTTAAAACCTCTTCTTTCTCTGTGCCTAAGGTTGTGAGCTCTAATTTGACAACCCCCCTCATGGCCTTTTCATGTTGTATAAGTAATTACATCATCCAAACTAGAGCGTCTGTTAGAAGAAATAAAAGAAAAAACTGCCTCCAGTGTCTAAAATCAATCAATCAATCAATCAAATAATCAATCATCCATCCAGCCATCCATTCTCTATACCCGCTTCTTCTGTACAGGGTCGTGGGAATCAATTAATCAACAATAGTTTATTTATACAGCATTTTCCAACAAGCTCTGGAACAAAGGAGCTTAGGAGCTTAGGAGCAAAAACAGCAAAAGAACGATCCCACAATTTTTTATATCTTGCCTTCAGGCCTTGTTTGAACTTTTAACTGTGGGACTTTCTCTACAAGTAAGCTGGAGCAAGGCCATTGATGGTCTTGAAAACTAACAGCAGGACCTTGAAGTCTATCCTAAAGCATACTGGAAGCCAGTGAAATGAGAACTGCATAATCTACAGTGTCAAAGGCAGCTAACATTTCAAGCACAACTGAATTATTTGCATCTAGTGCTGTGAGAATATAATTGTGGACCTTCAGTAGTGCATACTCTGTACTATGACGGACCCCAAAACTTGACTGACACAGCAATTTCATGCAATGAGATACATGGTTTCAGCTACGACAACACATTTCTTTTTCCATTTCCTTAGACAGAATAGACGGATATAAAATGGGAAAGAGTGGGGATTGGGTTTTTTCAAGAGTGGTGTAACTACTGTGTACTTAGGGGCAGCAGGGACTGTACCCATCCTGACACAACTGTTTATAAAGATTACAAAGTAGGATAGATTTGTGTCGATCACCTCCTTCATTATCTTAGTATGGACAATGTCTATAGGGCAGTTGGACTGATTTCTTAAGTTCCTTGAGAAAAATAGAATCAAAACTCTTAAACACGTGCTGTACAGGAGAGTCAGGCTGTACCGCAGTTAAGGTCTTAGGAATCATCTAACAGACAAAACCTTGTTAACAAAGTATTGTTGAAATGCAGGTGTGAAACATCGCTCAAAACAGCACTAACAGGATTTATAACAGAATTTATAGTACTGAGTAAAACTTTAGGATGATGACTATTACTAGAGATAATGTTAGATAAATATTGGAACTTTGCTTCCTTTACAGAGTTTTGCTAGGCAGTAAGACTCTTAGGATACCCAATGACACATGCAATCTATCTTGCTTCCATTTACGCTCAGCCTGCCCACACTGTCACCTCAGTGCATGGGTTGTTGAGGAGGTGATAATAGTACAGCAATTAGAAGTAAGATACTTGGGTGTAGGTGGAGCTGCTAGGACTTCAAACTGGATAAGCAAGTGATCTGAGATGGGAATATCTGGTACCTTACTGACACAGCCAGTCCACGGCATATGACTAGATCCAGCGTATGTACAAGCTGATGGGTGGGACAGGCTGTTGATTGAGCTAGATCCAGGGATTCCAGAAGGGCAACAAAGTCAGTAAACAGCTGATCAGAGGGGCAGCGAACATAGATGTTATAGTCCCCCACAAATCAGTAGATTGTCGAAGTTTGGCATAAACACTGCTAGAAACTCAGTCAGAGTCAAAGTCTTTTTAAGATTTGGTGCATAGGTGATTAATTAGTGAACATAAAATGGGACAGGATAGTGAGAAAACATAGGCTGGTAGTTTGAAGCCGCCATAGACCTTAGTGGGGAGTATTCAAAACTTCAAATGCTGCAGACTGTGGCGATCCCAGTTTCCCTTTGACTGTGGCGTACTGCGAAAGAAATAATCTGGAGGCAGAAGCTCTCAGAATGCACTGAGGTTTGCCAGGTCTCCGTTCCAGGTTATGAGTAAAAATGACATAATTTAGACTAATCTTAGACTAGATCTTATATTTATGTGATCTGGTGTTAAGAAGGGCCATCCGCAGTGCGCTCTCGACCTCAGTATAGGAGTAGCACAAGCGAACGGGTGTAGATTGACCTGAAGTCTGCGCTGTCTGGAGATTCTCAAGAGCCGGTGAAGTGGAAGCGGAGGGCCGGCTTTAGGGCTGACAGGTTGAAACGATCCAGTGGCGTATTCCAGTGATGGTCTCAGATCAACGTAATCCCCCTCCGCCAGGACTCTTGTCGGAAGTGGATGACTCTTGTGAGGAAATGATAAAGACAAGTAAATCCTCTGCCGGACATGTAATCCAGATCTTTTACGCCGTATCTGGTAATCGGGCAGACAGGTTGTCTCAGGAAAGGTAAAATAGATGCCAAAAATGTAGGTGCAATGTTTGATTTTCCTTTAAATGGATCTGTTGAAAGTTTGGATATGAGAGAGTTGAACGACTATAAACATACACACGAGCTAGCAAAACAGGTAAAAACCGAAAAACAGGGGAGAAGGGCGGGCCAAACACAACGGTGTCATCGAAACAGACGATATTTCCAAAATTAAAGAAAAGAAAATTTTAAAAAACAATTATTTGACAGAAATTAATGAATCTTAGCATTTAGTAACATAAAGTAGGCTCCACCTTTTTTTTAATGTTGTGGCAGAAGGGGCCTTTTTTTGTAAATTGACTGACAGATAGTAGGGTGGAGAGAGCAAGGAGAAGACATGCAGCAAAGGTCAACGTGCTGGGACTCGAACCCGTGACGGCTGCGTGGAGGACTGCAGCCTCCATACATGGGTCGCAAGCTTTACCCCTGCACCACAGCTGCACAGCTGACAATTTTAAACAACAAATATTTAACAGAAATGAATCATTCCCACCATTAAAATAAAGGATAGACCGTTTTTTAAAATAACAATTTAGCAGAAATTAGTGGTCCTTGCCATTCAGTCATGTGAATAATGCCTCACCTTTAAGTTCTGTCTGTTTTCTCTTCTTAATTTTAAATTCCTCCCCTATTTAGAAAAAATAAATAAAGATCCACTTCAATATCTCTTGTTAAAAGAGACTAGGAACTGTTATCCTTTTGAACCTAGTAAACAAGAGAGAGAGTTTTGTAGTCTTTCGAATGTGAATTTAGTTATCAATTTTAAGTGAGCCAATAATATCAACCTCTTTAGAAGACAAAAAAAATAAAAAATTGTAGAACCTATGGGTAAAGCATCTATTAAAGTGTCTACCCTTTATGCCTGTGGTTGTAGATTAGTATTTTATTTTAAGCAATTTAACACCATGCATTATTTTATTCCTGCAACAAAGGTACGTTTTTTTTTAAAATAAATGAAATACTTTGTAAATGACAGACCAATCGCTTTAACATGTCAATGAGGTCTCTTCAAATTTCCTTGAACCTCAGTGAGCTCCTGCAACAAGAGCAAGAATAAACTATTAGCATCAAATGTTGCAGGAAAAAATTGCATAAAATTAATGAAGTTGAAAAAGGAAATAAACCCCACAGAAGTAAGAATGTTTCCTTTAGATCTAGTCTACAAATGCTTTTGAAGCAAAACTGTAAAATATATTGCCCATCTAAACTGCAACAATATAGCATAATCTTAACAATTACTTTGCAATATTTCTTTAATATGACAGATATTCCTGGTTTAATTTCTAATCAGTAGAGGATATAACAAGTAGGTGCCTTGTTCCTTTTTCATCACTTGACCATTTTTGGCTTTTTAGTCACTGCAAGGTCTACAGCTGTAAAATTAGTGGGAACTGCTTTTCTAACTATTGGTCTGTTTTTTTCTGCTGCTTAGGATTCCTGAGTATGTAGGACCAGCAAGACAGTTTTCCCAAAACTCCAATTTAGTTTCTTGGATGCACATATGCAAAAAACATTGTAAAATAAAAACCCCCCGCACTTTTTAAAAAAAACTTTTTCTCAGAAAAACATTTTTACACAAAGTAGTAGCCCAAAAGTGAAAAAAGGGCATATTTCCCAATTTTTTTTTTGTAATTAAAAGAGTTTTTTTGTAAACCCCTTTTAAAGCTAAGAATGAGACTGGACATGGGTCTTTTTGTTTCATGAAATTTTAATTTTTTTTTCCCCCATTATTAAACTTTTAGGGGCAATAAACAGTTGGAACATATTTACATCACTTTCAATAAGGTTTAGTGCTTTCATTTGCTTTTTTGTTATTGTAAGTATAAGACTCTGGTTAAGATGTTACTAACAATACACTTCTCACAGCCACGTCTATTTATCATTACGCACGACAGCTCAACTGAACAACTTAACTGAGCAAACAAGAATCCGGATGTCTTTGAAACTCACCAGAGAGTAAAACTACTACTTTGAAGAACCCTTGGATACAAAGTTGACTACAATCAAATGGGTTTTTTGGTTATTTTCCGGCTATCGAAAAAACAACAAAAGCTGAGTTTTTTAAAGTCTAACTATTTTGTCAATTTGCAAAACACGGGGGGGGAAATTTTAAGGGCACAAACCCGTTTTTTAAACCCTTTTTTTTTGAGCTTCTGCAGAAAAGGAATCTGAGCCAGAGATTTCCCCCAAAAGGGAAAACGTCGTAATCTAATCCCGGGGGGCTTTCCCTTTCCACTGGGCCCTGAGAGGGGGAAAAGCGTAGGGGAAATTTTCAGCCTCACACCCCTTTTCCGGGCCCCTTCGGGTTTCCCTCTTGGGGGAGCAAGGGGTTTTTCCAAAAGGGTTTCTTTTGTTCATCGCCTTTGCCACAAAAACCCCAACATACTTCTTCACGTCTTTTCATCAGAACAGTTTTACGGGAAAAAGGGGGGTGTCTGGGCAGAGGGAAAATTTTTAAATTTAAAATTGGGTTTTTTTTTTGGGTTTTTTGGGATTAAAATTTATTCCTTTATTTTGCTTGGCATTTTAGTTGATCTATTTTAAGAATTAAACGTTTTTCACTTTTTCACTCACCTCAAACTTTACCAAACCCCTCCTAGGGGGTTTTTAAAACCTTTTTCGCTTCATATTTGGGTCAATATGCAGTTTTAAAGGCATGGGGGTATTATAAATTAATTTTCCAAAAATCGTGATTTTTTCCGGGCCAAAATTTTTTGGGGCATGAACTTGGCGTTTTTCGCCAAATGTTAAAAAAAAGCAATTAAATTTTCCCCAAAAAAGTCCAAAAATTACTCCCAAAGTTGGGGCATGAAAGGGGGACCTTTTTGGGGGGTTTCCCGACGATCCCTATGGGGTCATAATGCTGAAAAATAAATCTAAGCCCCCCCCCCTCAACCCGGGAAGTCACTGGGGGTTTTTACCTTTTTAAACTAAAAAAGGGTCACTATCTGGCTGTCTACTCTCAATCCACTTTTAAACTGTGTCCAGGTGACTGATAAATTAAAAATGGGGGCTAAAACTTCGTTTGAAGCACAGTCACTTTTCATAAAAGGGGAATGGCCGTGGTTAGTGCGGCGAAGTTTGATGGGGTCACGCCATGGCCTTTACGTTTGGGCTCTAATTTTTCCCCATAGATCATCTGCACCAAAATTTAAATATGATTGGATCCTAGTCCAGTCCCCAAAAAGATCTGATGAGAAAATTTTGGTGGGGGTTGGCCAAAATTCTTTTCCCCCCAAACCCCCCAAACCCCCTTGAAAATCTTAAAAAAAGGAACCCCCAAACCCTTGCTTTTTGACCGGGGAGCATTTGTGTAATTTTGGGTTTACACATATGTAACTTTTCCAGGAACTTAAAAAAAAAAGTCTCTTGGAGGGCCCAACTCCACAGGAATTTTGGTTTTGAAGTTGTGAATTTTTTGGACCCCATTTTTTGGCCCCGTTTCTAGCCTCTGTATCTGATCGAACTTTCTCCTACAGCTTTTGACTTAGGAAAATTTTTTTAAAATCACTCAGTAAAACCCTTTTCAAGGTACTGGGAAATTTAAAAAGTTATCAAAATCTTTTTTTGCTGCATAAAGCGTGTGGGCGTGGGAAAACCTCAAAAAAATGACCCTTTTCCCCCATAAAAGACGAAAATTTGATATAGCTCCTAAAAGGAAGTTCACAAGGGGGGACTAGAAACCTTTTTTTGAATGAAATGTGCCTCTGGCCCTGAATATTTTTACTGATCAGATGCTGGAAAAATCAAAAACCCCTTGCCCCCCTGAGAATAAAGGGAAGTTGGTCATTTTTTTTCCTTTTATGGGTCCATATTTGGTGTCCTTCACCTAATCAATGTGAAACTGTCCCAAGAGACAGATAACATGATGGTCAAAGAAAGAATCCAATACTGGATGGTTTGGTGACAAGTGAGAAGTCACTCCATGGCCATACGTTTAGCTCTAATTTCCACATATATTTTCTGTTCTGCACCAAATTCCATATGATTAATCTTAGTCTGGCCCCCAAAAGATATCTAGTGAAAAAAATGGTTGGCGTGGCCTAATTCCTCCACCGCGCTATAAGATTTAAAAGAATCTGGCCCAAGCCATGCTTTAACTAAGGATTATGAAATTCATTACACATATGTAACTGTACATGACCTACAAAAAAAACTCTCTTGGAGCCATGGTCCTAACTCCACAGAAAGTCGTCCATTTTGGTTCAAATCCACCGTCTTCTCACGTCGTTTATGAGCAAACTGCTCCTATACTCTCAAGGCATTGGGGATCAAAAGTTATCAAAAGCTTTTAGCTGCATCAAAGCATGTGAGTGCTTTGTTCCGTATTCACGGTTTGCATACAGTTGGCAGTCACATATGCATGAGCCGATTTGCACCAAACTTGATATAAATGATTTTGTTACCCCACAAACAGGTCAATAGGATTAGGGTTTCGCTACATCAAAGCCTGTGGTCGTGGTCAACATCAACATCTAACTTCTTGCCATAAAAGTCAAATGTGGCATATTTTGGTGGGGTGTTTCAATGGAATCGAGCGGCGGGCTCACCTGGGGCATGGCGCGGCGATGCTTCACCCCAGTGATTGCTACACAAGTCGGAGCAATTTTGAGCTGCGAGGGCTGCCAACGATGCTTGCACCTTTAATTTAACTTGGAGTTTAATTGTTTTTGTGAATAAATTCTAACATTATGGGAAGAGGTTGTTGTGAATTTATTCCGTATGTGTGCAGAGTTTGCCTGTTTTGATAAGGCCAGTGCTTGAATCATTGTTTCATCTATTGTTCTAATACCACCGCCATGTTGGGCTGGTATTCATAAGACAATACTTGACAGATCGAAAATTATTAAATTAAATATTTAATAACTTTAACATATTAGTGCACAACACCTGGTGATGTTGGAAATATCTCTTGTCTTAAACTGGAAGAGAAAAGTACCTCTTTTTTCATGCAGCAAATGTCAGGTAGGCCTACAGCTTCCACACTGCTGGGATACGACAGTTTATTTCAGCTGTAGCCTAAATATTGCTCTGGATTTAGTGGTAAACTAAGAAACACCCATTAGTGAGGCTCATATTTGGGTCACAGACAGCGAAAAAGCTGCTATAAACATTGATACATTTGTTTGTAATTAAATGCAACATAACTAATCTAAACTTTAAATTGTTATTTTTCCCACTGTATAGGGGAGGAATAGTTATTTGGAAAAGCAAATACAAGGCAGGCTTTTGTTCAAACCGTTTCTTCAAACAAGTCTTCTCCTAAAGAGGTTGATGTTAAAAAATTCACATTTGAAATACTTTATTTGTTAATGTTTTTAAGCATTTTGCTTGATAGCAGAGTGGATCTTTTGTTTTAGATTTATTTAACTGTTTTACTTTCTCTAAACAGGAGAGGGGTTCAAGATATTGAAGTAGTATAGAAACGTAACTTAAAAAGTTGGAGTAAGGATCATTAAACTCTGTTAAATAATTGTTTAAAACTGTCTTGGCCGGAAAGCTAAGGAAACAGCTAGTGTGGAGTCCTAACTGGACAGGATGATAAGGTTCCTTTTGGGGCAGAGTCTGATCTGGCCAAAAGAGATGAAGACAATGGTCCGAAATCATCGATTAATCATCGATTAATCTGATAAGGGTCATAAATCTTGTCAATCAAACCTTGACAAAAGTTACTTGTTTACCTTTTTTGCAAACGTTCCAACTCAAGACCTGTTAGGTATTAATTAGTCAACTCAGAGGAACGACACAGAGTCTCTATTTTTCTTGTGCAAGAGGTAGCTCACACTGCAGTGCAAATCTACAAAGTGTTGGCACCCTCTCTCTTTATTTATAAATGTGGTTCACACACACAATTCAACAGACAGTTCAGGCATTTAGGGGGTGTATGTGTGTCTGTGTGTGTGTGGGGTCAGAAGGGTTATGGTACATGTGTTTTGCTTTTAAACAGAGAGGGAGTGGGGACTGGTACAAGCAGCCCCCAGATGTTGCTGATAGTAGCATAACTCACTCCTCTCCCCATCCCCCTTTCTGTGGCATGTGGGAAGGAAGAGCACTTTGTACAGACATGAGTGATAAACAATACAAAAGTTTTCAAACCCTAACAAGACCCATTCAAAACACGTGCTTGTAACGCACAGACAAATGTGAGAAATTTCCATAATCTCTGTGAATCACATAATCTCCATAATATCCAGTGAACCCTTTTTTTTCCCATCATGTTACCTGTCTACTGCTAAAACTGCCTACTTTACCAAAACTTTCTGTCAGGGTTTAGCTTGTGGAGCATGCTTCTCATCACCACACTGCAGACCCACAAAGGCATTGTGACTTTTCATCTGTGCATTACACTCTCCCTAGTATCCAGTCAGCAATGCTTTTTCTTCTTATTCTTGTTTGTCATTTTTTGCCTCTGCTTTAGTGTTTGTTTTGTTAGAAGTTGGCTGAGCCATGCTGATGTGTTGTTTCATGCTTTACCTAGTCCCGCTTCGCTCTTTTCAGTCTCAGACAACCGCAGCACTAAGTTTGCAACTTTTCTTTGTTTGATATTTTATTTTGCCATTTATATAACTTCACAGAAAAGACAATTTTCTTTTTTCAACTAATACAAAAAAAAAACATGACACAATACTTACCAACATAATTATATTAACGTCACAAACATCACATCACAAAAATCAAAATAAATGTGCAGCATATTTTCTTACAGTGATCACAGCTAAAATATGGCCTCTTCAAATGTCATGAGAAACCCCAGTCAGAATGGGGATGGAGGGACGGAAGGAAGGAAAAGGAACAATACTTTGTCAAGTTCGTGATTTAAAAATCACAGGGCTTACTTCGTCATTACCTGTTCCATCACCTGAGTGGCTCCTGCAAGTCTACAAATGCATACATGGTTTTAAAGACGATCCGAAACAGGTAGAAAAGAAAAATCTGATGTAAGGACATTTGTCAGTGTAGAATGATGCAGCTGAAATAAAGACTCATCCGACTAGACAAAATTTTTTCCAATCTGTAACAGTCCCGTTTTGGTGAGCCTCTGTGAACTACACCCTCAATTGTCTGTTCTTAGCTGACAGAGGTGACACCTGGTGTGGTCTTCTGTCATTTATGAATGGTTCTGAAATAGCCAGTCAGTGTGGCACTAACAATCATGCCACATTTGAAGTCACTTAAACCCCCTTTCTTTCCCATCTTTACTGCATTTATGCACCTTTTCCACTGGCTCGTTTTAGCTGGCGCAGCTCCGCTCCACTCGGTTTTGCTCTACTCGGCAGGGAACCAATTTTATTTCCACTGACCCACTGACGTCTGGAGCAGCGGCTGAAGGCGGTACTTCAGCCGTCAGTGTAGTGCGCTGTGCTGCTATTAATGTTACTGTGTGACATTGTCACATTAAATTAATGAGTGAAATTATAAAAATATTATAAATAAATAGAAAATAAAAACATAAATAAAATTTTTTTTAAGTTTGTAAGTTTTGTAAAGTTTGTATTATTATTGTATATGCAAGAATGTCTTACTAATGTTTTGTTTTATTTGTATAAAATGATCCACTGGGATAATTATCTGGACCACAGACCAGCCAGAACTTATAAAATAAGGCTAAGGGGTCCTGATGTGAGAGGATGTGGCAGGAGAAGCAGAAAGGAGAGACGCTGCTGTCTGGACTGGTGAAGCTCCAAAGTTTGCCTGAAGAAGTTTTTGTCAGTAATGGCAATAACGAGGACAAGCACTTCAAAGCGCAAACCAGTGAACTTCTGACCGTGGCAAAGTAAGTTCTAGCTTTTAGGTTGGATATTAGATATTCGTGCTGTGTGGATTAAGCGTCTGATTACAGGCAGCAGCTCTCTACCTGCTCCCTCCTTCTGCAGATCAAACAGGCTGTTTCATGGTGGTATTGTTTTGGGGGAAATGTTTGTGCGTCTGAACAGCTGATTTTATGTGTGTTCAGCTGGTTTAGGATGTTATTAAGTACAGTGACCTGCCTTAGTGCAATTCAGAAAGCTGATGTGTTCTTTTTCTTTCTTTTAGGTTTCAGGCATGGTTTATAATTTGCAAATAGTAAAATTATATTTTGGTTTGACCCGCTCTGGCCAATGTGGTCCTTAATATTCTTGTAGTCGCTCATGAGTTTTATTAACTTTTTTCTGCACTACCTCAGGGAAACCTTCTCCAGTGTTTCCCCTGTTGTTATATACAATGATCCCCCCCCAGATGGTCAGGTAAATAATTATATCTAATATAATAATAATATATTTTCTAACTAATGTAGATCGCAACGGCAGTCATTTAAGGTTACATTTCCTATAAAAAACAGGTCTATACGTTGTCCATTTCGCAACACTGTCATTTCTGCCTCTGCTTGAAGAGAAACAGATAGCTTATGAGTTAGATGGAGAGAACCATGGCTAAAAATAAAAGAGGAGAGACGGAAAGAAACATATGAACATGGTTAAAGATAGAGAGATGGAGAGAAACATGGATAAAGATAAAGATAGAGACAGCTGAAATGCCACCCAGATGAAATAATGTGACCACAGAGAACTCTTCCCTCTGCTGCGAAGAGATTGTGCTAAAGCACCATGGCCGAGCACATCTGCTGCAAATTCCCACCTGTCCAGAACGTGATCACAGGAGTGGGGGCCATATTTATTTACAGGTGTAATCGCCTTGATGGGGATGAACAGCCTGGCACACAGCAGTGGCCACAAATGGCTCGGAACGGTTCAAATGATGGTAAGATTAACCCCGCGAACTGACACATCTCTATCATTCTGAGTCATCTAAAATGAGGGGAGAGCTCACTGTTTGCCTTGCATCTATCATGCAGCACTGGCGACAATAATCAATCTGACATGCCATCTGCCTTTGCTCCACGACCATCTGCATTTGCAATCATCGCCAGGCACGCTCTTTATTTCTTCCCCTTTCTTCTCTTCCTTTTCCTCTCTGCCTGCGCTACCTATGACTTCCCCTGTCTTTCCCTATGTCACCTCTTCAAATTTGACTTCAGCATGCTCACTCTCAATGTTGTGTTTCTATTATCAAATATGCCACTAATTAATGGAATTGTACGGGGAGAATAGAAAGCAGATGGCTTCATTGCACAAACAAATATAATCACATCCAAAACAGTGACACATTCAGCAATGATCAGCACATATTAAGCCAGCTCACTAAACACAGCAAACTACTATAAATAGGAACAAGTGGAAGCTGGCATATATATGTATAAAAAACCAATGAAATACATCTACCGTCTATGATGCAAAACTATCCCTGCACAGTTTACTGAGGGTGTTGAGATTAAAAAGGCAGATACTTCCGCATCTGGTGTCCAATTACAGTATCATTGTAATCACACTAAATTATCATTAGATTTTTCTATTGCAGAAATAAGTCTAGAGACTGAGATTCAGAAAGATCTGATGTAGAAATGTTTATTTAGGGCAACAGTTGCATCACCTGTGAGTGCAAGGGTTTCATCTTACTCACTAAGAAATTTATGTTACTCAGGTTGTGGCATAAATAAGCCCACAGAAAGATCGGTGCATAAGCAAAGACCTCCACTCATCATCGACTGCTTTAACAGAAGCTGTTGTGATTCAGCAGGACGGCCTGGCAGATGGGTGTTTTTCCACAGTCTGACCTTAAATCATACTAAACCTTTCCTATGTTAGTCCAGTTATGATTTTTTAAATTACTTGTATTTGCAAAATGTTAGGAGAGCAGGAGAGTCTTATAAATAAGTTATTTTCTTAAAAATCATAAGTTCACATACATTACCTTAGTGTTTCGCAAATTAGGCAAGCACGTTAGGTGATCTTTACACAAGCTTCTCACAATAGTTGGCTGGAACTTTGGCCCATTTCTCACTGCCATCAGGGCTTTGTGATCGTCACTCCGAAACATTGACTTCATTGTCCTTTAGCCACTTTCTAAGTAGAACAACACTTAGGGTCATTGTCTGTTTAGAAGACTAATTTCTATGCAAGCTTTAACTTCATGGCTTATGCCCTAAGATGTTGCTTTAGTATTTTCACTTAATGTTCTTTCCTCATGATGTTATCTGTTTTGTCAGACAACATGGTGCTACCCCCACAGTACTTTCTAGCTGGGATGGTGTTCTCAGGCCTTTCATGGCCATCTCAGACATAGAACCTTCTTGAGTGGTAAAATATAGTTACCACTATCAGTGGTAACTATATTAGTCTGTTAATGGACATATAAGATAAACTTACCTGGTTTTAAGTGGTTTCATACCAAAGAGTAATTGCCTGACGGTGATGATGATAAAAGTTTGGGATTATGGGATTGTCAAAGAAAACATTAAGCAAATATCATGTTGTTTCACATCTTGCAAAGTATAGTGGGCTATTTAAATAATTATTTTAAGGGGGGCCAAACATCAAGTAATAAAACATTCTGTAAAACTGTTTTTATTGTCAGGTGTATGAAATATGTCTGTTGCTTATGACTGGCCCTCATTTTGTATAGAGCATGGGTATTAGGATGAAGGGTATTAAATGTGTATGTGTGCTACTGCGTAAGGACTAAATGATTTGCTTTTTACCATTTATGATGACCCTGTTGAATCAATGCCACAAAGAAATACGGCACTTCTGAAAAGGGGGGCTGAACTTGGTAATATCACATTAAAGATGTTATTTGTATATGACATCTCTAAGTTGCTGGCGACCTATCCACAGTGTATCCTGCCTCTCGCCCATAGACTACTGGAGATAGGCACCAGCTTCCCTGCGACCCACTATGGAAGAAGCTGGTAAAGTTGCAAAGCTCAAGCCACAGAAACCTTTCAATATTGTTTTAAAACATATGTGTCAGCCTTGTTTAGCTGGTGATCAGATTACGTATGCTGTTGATATTTACAAAACCGATGCTTGTTTGTCATTAACCTAAACCATTTAGCTTCCTGTCACAATTAAAACAAGCCCTCTCCTTGTCCCTACAAACATGCAGACACTGGTTCACCACCCAGAGGTGAAAAATAAAATGTTTCTAACATGCATCACAGTTATGCAGATGGTTACACTGCATGTTCTTTTATTTGTATCACAGAGTGCACTTTTATATTAATGTCATTCATAAATAAGTGTTCTTTGTATCTACACTGGATTTTGTCGTGCAGCTTAATCTTTTTCGTCTTTCTTCCAGAGAAAGCTCACACATACATCAGGAGAACATTTAAAATCCTCTCAGAAAGCCATCACAGCTGTGAGGCATCAGTGCAACCAGAACAGCTTGGTTCAGCCCACAGCAATCTCCCTGCCTGCTAATTACAGAGTACCTTTAACATATATATCTGCACATACACATCTGCAGTTTATGTTGAGAGCTGTAAATGCATTAGGGGCTTTTTCTTAAAGCCTGTAATTGTAATTGTCTTAAAGCAGAATTTCTATAAATGTCAGCAGTTAAGTGTTTATCACCTGTTTTACATTTAAACATGAGTCACACTAAGTGGAATGTGGATCCCCCGTCTAAACTTTCATCACATTTTATGTTTATTTAATCCTCTTGATGTATAACTTTGATTAGATATTATATATATTCAGGCCAGCCGACAGCCTTGCCTGGGCCCAGGACAAGATGATCTTAGATGGGCCCCCACCCACGGCCTTCTGTAATTTTTACTCGTCTAAGGATTATGATTATTGATTACCTAATATTTATCCAAATAATAATTAAAATTCATAATAAATAATTGATGATTATTAACCAAAACCATGCTAAATGTCACTGTTTAATCAGCTGCTCCACCGAATGGTGGGGGAACTTTAATTGTATTTTGACAGATAAATCACTTTTGCACAAAATAAACACAAACGCTTCTCTTTATACATATGAACATTTATTGAAACCATATAGCCCTGATATAATTACTATACTGGTCCAAAAACCTTCACCTAACTAAACATGCACTATTCACAAAAAGAGTAAAATGAGTACCTAAAATTAATAGTAAAAAGAAGTGTCTATGAAGATCAAACCAGCAATTCTATGGACAAAATGTGCAAATTGGGTTTACTTGGAAAGAGAAGTCCTCCTGGTGTGCTGATGTCTCGATGGCGGCTATCAGCTGGTAGAACGGTGGGACAAAGAAGTGGTCAGCCACGAGGCCCACACCGCAGCTGTAGTCTCTCTCTAAAAAGTCCAACTTTAATTCCTAGCTGATTTGGGATCAGCCAGACAAAAATATACACCCAGCCGCAAATCGCGGTTTACAGCACTCACACAGCGAATCAAAGCAGCTCAGCATAAAACACTTAAATCAATATTACATGCAACAAGTCGATACCTTGGATTAATTAATGGTGATACTATTTCACCATAACTATGCCTCACCCTGCCCACACCTCTAAATGCACCTATCCAATTTAATATAAAAAAGAATGACAGTACTTTGACATTGATTTCTTCTCTTCAACGGCTTGAGGGTGGGTCGTGGGTCTGAAGAAAAACAAAGGGGCTGGAGCGTCACGCGTCCTTGATCACTCAAAAACGGTCAACTTCTCCGTCCAGAACAGAACAAAACGCGTCTCCTTGGAAACACCTTTCATCTGCGCCAGAGTGTCAGCGGGGTCTTTGATCGGTTTATGAATCTTCTGACCTTCTTGTATCAGACAGAATTCCAGCTTTCAAGCTCTTATGGGATGGCCATGTGGAGGAAAGGTTAACTCACCTGCGCGCTTCTGTCGCTCCAGATATGCGCTTCCGTTGCATCGTCCCATGATGGAAATGGCCACGAAATTTGTTTTCCGCAGGTTTTATAACTCTGGTGACGTCACTGCGACGCCTGTTGAGCTGCAGCACCGTTGGGCTGCAATGCATTTGCAATGCATGCTGTAGTAGGTGTAGGTGTAGTAGCAGACAATGATCAAACACTAGTTTATTTAATATTTACCATTTAAGACATGAAACTGCATTCTGTCTTCTCTTTCTCCTATCTCCTTCCCCTCTTCCTCTCCTGTCTTCTCTTCACTATATTTATTGATTTTTTTAGTTTTCCTCCCGTAAACAGGTTCTAGATGATGTTCCTGCAGTAAAAGGCTGTTATACAAATCCAAAATTGGAATAGAAACGCAGATATAAAAAAAAAATCAAATTCAGCTGTATAGGACCTTAATTTATCACTCAATGAAGTATTTTTTAGATGGGAAAATGTAATTAAATCAGAATCATTATACTGTAAAATCAGGTGTAAACATTTCAGTATTCTTTTTTAATAATTTTTATTTTCTGTTCTACAATTTGAACTACTCACTAAATAAACTTGTTTTAGCCCTGCTCGGTGATTTTCCATTTGTAAGGCTGAAACATCAAATAAATATGATGTATATTTTCTTACAGTTCCAGAAAACGCACAAGCCCTTGTCCATGCTACAGCCACCACACCTCTTTGTGCAGCAGCAGCGTTTGATTCGTTTAATCCTCGCACAAATGGGCAAAAGTTATTTTGTTCAAACGGAGAGCTTTGATAAAACTTACAATGGTAACAACCATTGAGAGGATGGTACTGAGGTCTTGTAAAAGTTTTTTTCCTGCCAAAGCTCGTCGATGAAGCATGCTGTGAAAAATCAAAGACCCTGGGGCTTAATCTTTTAAGCAGTTGAACAAAAACAAATGTTTTTAACATTTTTAACATTTGTTTTTGTTCATCATTGCCACAGCCTCGTTTGTGCAACCAGGTTTTCTTAGGTCAGGTTGTTGGATATAAAATAAGAGTTCACAGCTGTAGATATACCATGATCTGTCGTCCTTGTCGCTATATTTATGGACATAAGAATGTCTTGTTTCAAGTCATCACCATTAATATACTGCTCATATACAATGAGCACGGACTCGTCTGTCACCGTTGTTTTTTCATCCAACTGAATAGCAAAGGGAGCATTCCTAATCTTATTATGCAGCTGGTTTTGGCAATTTTCAGCCATTTTATCTGTTCTGTCCTTGACAGTGTTGTTAGAGAGTTGGACAGTTTTCACTTTATCCACTGCCTGCCCCCCACACATCAATTCCACAATTTTCCAGCAGGTGGGTTAGATAAGCTGTTCTCCGATATTGTGTGGCTTTTTAGCCTTGGCGATTAAAACCGAACACTCAAAAGAGCTTCTGTGGCTCTGTGTAAATTGCTACCTGCTCTTTCAAAGGCTTTTCTAATGTTAGTGGATCTTTTTGACTGTGCCAACTGCTTTTTCCTGTCAAAGTATTCCTGACTTTCACCAATAGTTACATGGTGTTTAGTCTCTTGGTGTCATTTAAGTTTCTTTGGCTCCATGCTGTCATTAGCTAGCTTCTCACCACAAATTGCACAGTTTGGCTGAGAAATGTCCTGTCCTTTGATCCACCCAAAGTCAAGGTAAATGTCGAGGCATTTTCTTGTTTTCTTTTTTGTTTAGGGTAAATCCTTGTTACTTTTAGGTTTCTTAGACATGTTTTATTTATATAAATTCTTACTGACCCAATGCGACTTGCTTCTGCATAAAAGATCATAGAAGCTCACAGCCCAGGCATATTACGTAATTCTCACTGAGTGTGTATGCAGCCAGCACAGGTGCATCTATAGTGGCATATACATATTTGTGTGTTGTTCTATTGGTAACCCATAATTTTTTTCTGAAGTGTTTTAATTATTCAAATCGACTTGTTTTTTGTATTTTGTATATACAAACAATAAATTGATATTTTCACAACCTCTGGGCCTCCCCTGTGCTCTCGCACCCCCTGGGGGCTAGTTTCTTGGCAACTAGAGCTTCTACGCAGAGCAATATCTTCATTTTATTAAGGGGTCGCTAACCACTAGCTGCAGGTAAAGAAATATTCAGCCAGGGTCACATGTCAAATCATTTGCCAGGTCACTTGCCAAAGTATTTTGTGTATGGGATGAGCATTTTCTGCACACTACTCTGAAGGACAATTAAAAAGAAAAATTTATAGCAAAAACATAAATATGAGTCCCACATTTTTTTAAAAACTGGCCTGTTTTTTTGTTTAAATATTTGATTATAAATTGATTGTTGGAGAGGCAGGTTTCACTTGGCTGCTCATACTGGACAATTGGCATCACAGCAGAAAAAAAAAAAGATCTTCATCAAGCCGAGACTATTTTGATCATATATCTGAGGACTTTTTGGCTCACAACAGGGAGATTTCTGGAAAAATATTTTTTTCAACTCCCTTTGAAGTGCTTCACAAGTGTCTCCGTATCTTTACTGATACATCCTTTTCCCCCCGACTGTAGCATCTTCTAACTGAACAAGTTAATCTTAGATTCACTGTTGTGTGGTTCAGTGGATTCTCCAAAATAAATATTCTTGCCATGCTTTCAGTCAGTCTTTGGGTCACCTTGTTTGAGTCCTTTATTCCCCTGCATGTACCTCCAGCAAACTGGGTTGGTATTGAGCAGTGCTACCAGTGGCTATTGATATGTAGACTGCAGGAGCCCCAAACTGGGAAAGTCACCCCAGCAGATTCCAGGAAAAACTCTGAAGAACAGGGATACCGTAGAAGGTTTATTAACATGATTTTTCAAGTCTTGACATGCTCTCTATTGAAGTCTGGACTTTGACTAGGCCATTCTAGCACACAGATATGCACTAATCACAACTGTTCCATTCCAGCTCTGGCTGTGTGTTAAGGGTTGTTGTCCTGCTTGAAGGTATCCCTCTGCCACCCATCTCACGTCTTTTGCAGCCTGTAAAATGTTTCCTAAGGGATTGTTCTGAATTTAGGTCCATTCATCTTCCCAATAATTCTGATCAACTTTATTGTCCCTACTCAGCAAAAAAACTCATACAGCATGATACTGTTCGTGTTCAGGGGTTGTTTCTTGCTACACATCATGTTTTGCATGTAGACCAAAAAGTTCAGGTGTAGTCTAATCTGACCACATCACTTTCCTCCACATGTTTGCAAAGCCCCCTATGTGACGCCTGGTAAACTTTAAACTAAAGTTCCTATGGTTTTCTTGTTGTCACTCTTCATTAATGGTCTGGTTTGTGGAATTGACAATTAATGTAGCTGTCCTATTGACATGTTCTCCCACCTGAGCTGTGGATCTCTGCAGCTCCTTCAGAGTTACCATTGGCCTCTTGTCTGCGTCTCTGGTTAATGCTCTCCTTGCTTCGGTCTGTCAGTTCAGGTGGACGGCCTTGTCTTGGTAGGTTTGCAGCTGTGCCAAACTTTTTCTATTTTTAGATAATGGACTGAAATCAGCTACTTCATAATTTCATCCCTAACCAATCTGCTGTTTGTATGTAAAGGTATTAGGGTCAGGGGCAAAGTAGAAGTACGCACCACACTTTTCAGAATTTTTCCTTACAATTTTCAATAATTTGCATTGGTATATCACAAAATATTTTAGATTTTGGTTGTCAGATGACAAAATGTGAAAGTTAAAATAAATTATGAAAGATTTTATGAGGCACTGTATATGCTGATTAAGGGATATGTTTTTATTTGGGTTTTTTTTTGTTCCCCTTTTATAAATACCAGTTGATTAGCCCGTTTTTACAAATGCTTTGAGAAGCTTTTTGTTTGAGAGAGCCATGATGAAACATCATGATCCACTTAAGAAAATCTGAAAGTGGGTGTTAAGCAAAAACCTAAGGTAGGTATGAGCCATAAAATATTGCAGGAATCATCGGCTGGAAAGCTAGTGCGAGTGTGCCGAGCAGTCTTTCCACATCATTACATTCTCTCCTGTCCCTGTCTGAAACTGAGTGTGTGTATGTGTGTAACGTGGGTGTGTGTGTGTGTATTTGTATGTGTGTAAGTTCTTATTAAGATACAAAATGGTGTCACAAAGAAGAAGACATGGTTGGTAGCTCTTCCTTTGTGTGGCCCATTTCCTTATTATTCCTCCATTTATTGATGTATTATACTCAGTCACATTGGCCAAGTTATTGTCTGTTTTATCATTTTTCTTCTATTGCACAGTCATCTTTTCTGAAGCAAGATCTGTTCCTCACTGAACCATCCCTTCATTATTCTACGTTTGCTCCTTGTAATTGTTTCAGGTTTTTTCAGGGCGAAGGTGATATGGAGGTAAGAAAGTGTCATGGTCCATTTGTTTTTAGTTTCAATCTTTTTTTTCTTGTTTCTGGGTTGACCTTGTCACTTCAGTGTCATAACTCTTTATCTTGGATTAATGCTGAAAGGTTTTTTCTCCTCTACATTCTCCACATTGTTATCTTAAGCCCCTGTATTATTTTAGACAGAATTTTTATCATTAGTTTTTGTGTGACACTTGCTTTTACACCTAATTTTAGTTTATGTATTAGCATACCCATATTCCTTTTCATCTTTCACTCTGATGTTCTTCTTGGTTTCCTTTGAAGTGCACACATACACCTCAGATTTAGGCTTTTACCAGCAGAACTGCCTTTCTCCTGTATGTCCTTGCCAGACCCTAGGTCTAGTCCAAATAACCCCTTATTCCACTCAAGTGGTTTTCTGGGGTTTGGTCAGCTGGTCTCTCAGTGCAATTGATCAAATTTTCTCGACGAGAAGACAGAGTGGAGGAGAGCCCTCTTGCCCAGACGGGACGTTTTACTCTGGATACACAATGGACTCCTGGCAGAAGTGGAGGATTGTGTGTTTGTCGATAATGTCAGCGGAGGATGTGGAAGATATGTATATAATTGGATGTTTGATTTCAGGATTTCTGCTTTTTGGAGTCAGCGGTTCCCTGGCATTTCGAGAAATTCGGAGAATGTCAGCAGCTGTTCTGGCAATTGTGAGGCTGCCTGGCATATGTGATGGGATCTTCAGGGCGATCAGCACTCAGACTGAGATGTTATGTGAGCTGAATTGCAGACTGGATGTGATCCTTACACAGGATCACAGGCAGGTTGCGGTTCCTGGACTCAGGGGTGAAATGGGATAAATCTTGGAGGAAGTTGTTCGCTCGGATCTGGCGAAAGACCAGGAATTTGGCTGTTTGGATTCGCCATTGAGAAGCACCAGCGAGACTCTCAAGGCTGACGGAAAATTAAGAGTCAGCCTAACCCAAATAATTGTTGTTTTTCTGAATCTGGCTCCCCTGCACGGCCTTGATGGCTGGCTGTCTTCAACTTCTCCTGGAAGTTATGTAAACATGACGCTCTGCTCACTCTGACCCCTCCCTTCCCTGAGGACATCTGTGGAGCTGCTCAGAATGGCCGGTTGATGAACCTTCCATCGTACCATCAAGGACAATGGTCTCTGTGACAGTGCTTCATGGACTTACTTGCAAATACACACATGGTCAAGATAAACATATGCACCCCCTCACACCGCCTTCACCGATCCCTAAATCTTTACTTATGTGTGTGTTGCTTACCCCTGCTGAGGTTTTTTTTGTACTATTTCAGACTCTATTCTGCTAATAATAGAATCTGAAATATGACTTTTTTTTCCCTCCTATCTTACTTTACCTAAATGTGTGATTTCATTTCTCTTCATAGATTTTCAGATTTCTCAGAAGGATTACCAGCAAAAGCCAATTATTATTAGTATTTCATTACTTTTTCATAGATTTTTAGTTTTATCAGAAGGATTACCAGCGAAAACCAAACATTATTAGTAATTTGGACTTTAGCTGCTCTTACACCAATGACCCAGCTTTCTTAGTTAGACTATAATGGACTGTTATTACTTAGTTCAACTTCAGTATCAGTAAAAGCAATATATTATTAGCACCTGATAATGTGGATTAAAGCTGTTTTGTACCAGTGACTCAGCTCCCTTAGTTAGAGTTCAGTGGAATGATGAGACTATTCTTTTAGCATAAGATGATTTAATTCAATTCAATTCAGTTTTATTTATATAGTGCGAATTCACAACACATGTTGTCTCAAGGCACTTCACAAAATTATTACCCTGTATCATTGTAATGTTGGCCAGAGATTTTTAGATTTCTCAGAAGGATTATCATTTGATTTGTTTTTCTGTGTCTGTATCTGTGTTTATTTTGTGATTGTATTGTAATTGTATGTACAGCGCTTTTAACTTCTCGTTACTGAAAAGCGCTATATAAATAAACTTACCTTACCTTACCTTAGTTAATTATTGTGTATATACAGTATATATTGTGTTGATGAATTATGCATTTCAGTGAGGTTCACATTGATCACTAGCTCTTTTTTATCCTTCTCATAATCATTCCATTTTATTTAAGGTTTTTGTCATCTTTGGATTCATTTCAACTAAATTGTAATCCTGTGAAATATACAGCAATGATTGTCTGCTTCTTTTAATGTCATACGAAGAGTTCAAGAATTCATCCTTCAGAAGGACTTTTGATAAAAGGTGGGAGAGACTGAATAATTAACCTTGATATATTTTAACCTAGAATTATCTTCTTTCTTCAGCACTGAACTGTTGCTTTTATCACTATCGCTGTGGCTCTCTGTTTTCATATATATTTTCTGCCTTTTCTTCTACTGATTTTGAAGAGGGGAAAAGCAAAATAGATCTCTGTGTAACATCATTTTTAAACTTGAAAAAAATAGAAAGTCATCAATTAATAATTAATGGTTCCTGCAGACTCTGATTAACATGAAAAAGGACATTAAAAAAAATCTTAAGATACATTTGTTTTAAAGACATCGTTATAGGTGACTAAAGGTCAACTTTAGGTCAGCCAAAAAATTAGCTGATATTTGGGCCTTTTTTCAAGTAATGTTAATAGGTTCTGATAGCACACACTTTGCCAGCTTTTGAAACAGGCATATCTTTGGCCAGCCACTGCATTGATACAGTGACACACTGTACACATCCCTGTCTGTTACAGAGCTACAGCTAGACATAAGAGAATAGTGGTTACTACTTTGTGTGCAAACTTCCTATTCACAAATAAAAATTTTATATAGCCAAATATTTATTTTGTCAGATATGAAATTGTACTTTTAGTAGGAAGTCTTTAGTTAGTTAGCTGTAGTATACCTAGCTATAGCTAACTGGAATCAGGTCTAAGAGCTAAGACATTGAAAATATTTCGACGTTAATAATCGCAGCCATTCTGCTTAAATTTGACTTTATCGCATTGTGCACAGTTGTCTGAGCCTGTTTGGAGCCTCGTATTTCTAGTTATTATATGACTCTACTATCCTATAAACAACAGTCACAGAAAGCGTAGCCCCAGACACACTCCTGTTGTGTATGGACTATTTGTTTACACACTCTTGCGCTGTCAGCAGCACGCTAACCGACTCCCTGTTTTTAACTATGGTGAAGAAACTTAATATTAAAAAGTGGTTTAATTGCATAGGAAATTATGCTAACAGTCGTCTTTATAAATGCAGCTTGCAGTTCTGATGAGAGGAGGTTGAATTTTTTTCAATTACTGATACATTTTCAAAATAGGTGTATTGAACATAGATTAGATCTATGAGTCCAAATCAATGTTACCCTTGCTTTTCACCTAATGACTGCTGGAGATAGGGCCCACCCTTTCTGCGAGCATGCAGGGGTAGGTGGGTATAGACAATAAATTGATGGATAAACTGTAGTACTTTTTTATAGCACTGTTTTACTGGTGATTTTATTACAAGATATTCTTAATATTGGTTAGTTTTGAGCACTGAACAAATGTACTTAAATTAAAGGTTGGATTTTCATTTTTTTCCAGTGTGAGTGAATGCTGTGAGTGTATGCTTCTGGATTTATTAGTGGTGCCAATAATCTTAAAGGGTAATGTAAACACATCCTGTATGCCATTCATCTTCACACTAATCACTTCTGCATTGAAACAGTTCTTTCCAATGGCTGCTTTGTGAAACATTTCATAATGAACCTAAATGAATGATGGGAATCTGTTAGTCTGTGTCCTTTCCTCTGTGTTGTCCTTGCTGTCTCCTCCGTGGTTGGCTATGCTGCATTGATGTGCTCCCACTGCGAACAGAAAGGACTGCTAATATATTTCTGTCTTCCCCCCATAGACAAAGGCAGGAGAGATAATTGTTTGGCTCAAGTCTGCAGGACCAATCTTTCTCTGACAAAAGTTATTAAAGTGGACCACATTGCACCACTTATTTTTCAAATACAGTAAGTAAACAGGAACCCAAACCCAAACTGGTTAAGCTGGGAAATTATTCTGGGAGATAAATGTGGGTTTTCACACATTTCACATACAACATTAAACAACTTAAGTTACTTAATTTTAACAACTTCACTTGCTTTGAATGGCAGAAGCCTTTTATGATCTATTCTCAGTTTTCTAGTGTTGTAATTACTCTGGGTCAATTCGTACCCTCATTTTTATATCTGCATTGCCATACATTGCTCTCTCACTTCATTGTAATTATTTTCATGAATTATGAAGTTAAAGGGTCATAAAAAAAATATTTGAGTTGTACACTATTGTCTGAAAACAAGAAGAGTTGACTTTTATCAATTATGACAGATTATGACCGCTGATCACAGCATACTCTAAGCAACCGCCTGTTGGTAATTAATATATTAAAACATTAAAGACACTTGAGGAATAAGACTGAATTTTATTTTAGCCATACAGTAGAATCGGTTTACTGATAAATAACCTATGCTATAATTGTCAAACCGAACCAGGAACCTTGAAACATGGAATGAAAATATATTTTCCCATTTTGAAAAGTAGTATCAGAACACGTGGGAACGTAGTTGAGTATTATTAACACCCCAAGATCAACACCCCTCTGAAGCCCGACGGGCCTGGCAGAGCAATGCCCATATTTCGCTGCCAGGATTTGTTTTTCTTAAATCCCTCACAAGAGGAGTCTTTAATGTCCACAAAACAACTCCCCAAATGAGTTTTGCACAAATACTTTAGGTTTAACAGCAATTTAAAAACAGACAATTACATTTAAAGGGGACATATCATGCAAAATCCACTTTTTTAGCCTTTAAATACATTTTGTTGTGTACATTTTGTCTATAGGGCAGCAGAAAAGTTGAATTTAGTTTCTCCAGGTGTTGCAGAGATATCTTTATATTCTGTTTGGGTCATATTTTTTAATACGTTCAGTTTTCTCCATCAGCTGTTACGTTTTTCCAACTGTTACATCACAGTACTTGCTGTTGAACAGCTAAAGTACTGAAATTGATCACGGTTACGTGATCAATTTCACGTAACCGCTGAATTTATTTCTCACTGCGATTTTGTAGTCCAGGCTCAAGTATGCCTACACTAAAAGAGGATAAGTTCGGTTTGGTTGTTGGCCGTATAAATCCACACTATTCATTACACCGTCCCCCAGCATCAGAACATCTTTGAAGTGACTGGTTAAATTTTATTTTTCTTGGAAATCTACCCACATCAGTGGTTAATTTCCTATTTCTCCCACTTCAAGGACGAGTTCTTCAGCAACCTCCTCCAGTATCAAGAAAGATTAGCTGAAAGAGGTCATCTGATCAAGGGGTCAGTTCCTTCTTTCTATGGAAACAATGGACGTAGCTAAGCGGTAAGCTGCAAATAATGCTAAAATGACAACAGACTTTTAATTTAGACATGAATTTATTGTGTGTTGACATGACCTACTGGTTATTGTTTTGATAGCAGTAGCATCGTGCCTTCTGCTTATCTTAGTGCTGTGAGCTGCTTTTAGCTTCTTGAGGATAGAACCGCACTGTGTGTTTTAAATATTATTATTACATAAACAGTTTTTTATTGTTTTAGCAGTTTTTGTCTTGTTTTTTTGGCGCTAGATTATTGTTATCAAACTACAAAAATGGGCGAACGGGTTAAAGTGGATCGCGCCTAGACCTGTAGTGGGGTGGGGTGTGAAGTGCCTTAATAACATTTAAAAAGACCGCACCAAAACAAACTGCCCTCAAACACACCTCAGAACAGGGGTAAGAGAGGGGCCTGTGGAGCTATAATAACAAGGAATTCAGACCAAAGCGTTGCAGTTTCACTTTATACTGACCGCAATTAAACGATATGTGTGAAAGAAAGGATTTAAGAGCATATGTCTCCTTTAAAGGTCCCTCAGACATGGCTGACTGTGAACAAAACAGTACAGAAAGCACCTTTCTTTTTGAAGTAGCCCCACATGTCTGATATCATTACAAACTAGAGACTCTCCTTTCTAACAAGGGATTTCTTGTCTTTTTAGTTCTGTCTCCAGTGATGAAATTTGTGAGCGTAGCTCATGCTCTCTGCATGCTGCTAGCTTGTGCTCTGCTCCGTTAGCTCCCAGTGCTGTGTTATTTCTGGAATATAGGTCATTTATAATGGCACAGAAGAGGAAAATTACTGGTTTGGAAGTCTTGGACGACATTAAGCGGACCAGTGACACCGTAAAGGATTATTCTTCTGACAGCTGTGTGGATTAGGATGAGAAAGAGTGTGAAGAAGATGTGCTTCGGTGGAGGGGGGGTAGTTCATGAGTAGGTTAGGGTTTTACTTCTTATTTCCAGCAGATTTACAGTACATGTCTGCTGTTTTAACAATGTTTTACTTATTTTACGTTTGCAATTAGTGTTGTGTACATAGGCGGAAATCCTGGGGGGGACGGAGGGAATGTGTGTCCCCCTTCCATAAAGATGCCCCCCCCCAATAATCATTGTAAATACAAAAACATTTTTTAAATGATAATATAGTAATTGTAACCCTTCTTGTGAATCGAATGGTCCAGAATGCCTGAATACCTATGGATAGGTTGTCAAAATCACTAGTCTAAATCTCTCACAGCTAGGGTCAGTTCTATTGGGTTCGTAGGAGATTTGGTTATGGCACTATGCACGATTTAAAGGACAAGAAAACCCTTAACCACAATAACAACATACAAACTCTTAAATGATTAGGCAATGTATTATAAAGGAATTAACCCTAACAGGTTATCCCTCAAAAAAAGGTTATTGATAAACACTTAAAATTTGTCCCAACACATTGATAGAACCAAAAAAAAAAAATAAAAATTTACATTAGCTACTATTTGGTTCTTCTCAGTTCTTATGTCCATTTAATTTGTTGTCTGCGTCAGTTTACTCACTTAAAATTCACTTGTCCCGGGGTTTTGACTAGCTGGAATCAGGGCTGACCCAAAAAAAAAAATGTAATTCCAAGTAGGAGAGAAAAAAAAAAAAAAGAAAAGAAATCCTTCTAAGTCCTACCACCCTCCTAGGAACAGGTGGTGATGGCATGGATCGTCCTGAGTAGATGCTTCCCGCATCCAGTCCTCAGGCATCTCGGCTCAGTCTTTAGAAGCAGACTCTATCAACAACAAAAAACAGCCTGCACATCGTGCAAGCGACTCTTACTTCCCAAATAGAATAACCAATTACTTAATTATTCTTAGGTTACATCTGTATTTCCAGAATAAAATAAAACTTAATAAATGAACCAGTTCTTAGAAAATGTCACTTCTACACTCACACATCAAAGTGACTAGTCGGTTAACAATATAATTTTGTAAGAACAGTAATAGCAATAATCCAAAATACAATCTAATCACTTATGAAAGCTAGACACTGTTAAATCCGTAGCCGATTTACAGCGGCACTCAACCTCACCACGATGTGTCTGCGCTAGCTTACATTTCACCAGCTAATACAGCTTACCACTCACTAGCAGTTCATAGCTTCCACATTTCACACAACAGCATATCCTGACTGTTTTTTTTTTTTCAAATAACAATCTACATCATATTTACTCAGAAAGAAGAAAAAAAAAACAAACACGAATGCACATTATATATAAATGTACCGTCTTACCAGGAAACTCTTTGTATAGTTAGTCCATCCTTAGTGCATTTCACGTAGTTGGACCCTTTACATTGCTTCTGTGCTTACGGACCACTGAATCATTCAATTCTTAAGCTTCAGCTCCGTTTGCCAATCCAAACCGTGGGAAAGGAAAAAAAAAACGTTTTCTTTCTCTGTAGAGAGGTGCTGGGTGCAACAAGTGGTGCGTTCACAGAACATTGGAAAAACAATACTTAACGAACAATGATACATTCAGTGAAAAAGGAAAATACAATGACAAAAAAACAACTTGGCTACATTCCCCCCCTCTAAACGGCATGAGTCCCTTCATGCACGGTTGACCCACTAGGGTACTGTGGAAGTTGAACCATGGATTTGGAGAATGCAACACCTAGTGTTTGGAAGAAAGAACCGACAACTAAAATTAATGGTTCTCCTAACTCGTCGTAAGTAACTTCCGAGGTGAGTGTCTTTCTCTAGCTGAACGCCTCAACTCCCTTTCCTCTGTAACAGTAGCATCAACTTCAGTCTCTACCTGACCTACTACGGGTGTATAACCCACTGCAGTTTTTGCTGCTAAATCTGCTGCGGCATTTCCCTTTGCAGTCATACTGTTTGATAAATCATGACCGCTACATTTGACTACAGCTACCCTTTTAGGAAACAACAAAGCCTCTGCCAAAAATCTCATTTCATTTTCATGTTTGATTGGCTTCTGTGCTGCAGTCACAAATCCACTTCTCAACCATTGTTTCAAATCAACATGTACAGCTCCTGTCCCGTGTAACTCATCCATTAAATCACCCAGATAATTTCCCAGCTCCAAAGGAGCTTCACCCCTTTTTGTGACATAAATCAAACCGTCCGTGTCAATATAAATCAATCTGTCCTGCAATTGCTCCATGCTGCTGAGGAGTTTTAAACGTGCATAAGCGGTGGTGAATGCTGCAACGAACACATTGTTTACCTTGTTTGGAGAATAGATGACACATTTGCTGTAGTTCCACTGCACTACACACATTTCAGGGTTGAAGAAATGAAAGTAGTTAACCCTGTATTTACTCGAGAACATGAAGCTGAAAAATTCATCAGGGTTAGTGACGACTGTGGTCTGAGACAGATCACTTCTTTGCGCAAATTTCCGCCAAAAACTGTTTAAACACAGTTTTGCCATTGTCTTTTGGCAGGGTTCACCTCGATTTTCTCAGGGTCTAATTGGATATACTGATGGAGTTTGTAGTCTGCTACATACTTTGACTTGCTCTCCTGATCCACTGCTTCAGAAGGGTACCCTGAAGCCTCCTGCTTCGTCTTTAGGAAAGTGTTGATGTACCCTTTGATGATTGTGTCACTGCTCTTTTCAAAATGCCACACCTCTGTGATTTTAGAAATGCGATGACCACACTGCAACGCTTTACAAAACTCTACACTCACCCACACACCTGTCAGAGCTCTTTCCTCTTCACTATGCCTGCAGGGACCTGACTGGTTATTTATTTCAGCGCATGTGCGGCAGAGAGTGAACACAAGTTTACCTCGGGATGTTCTGTAAGGCAAAACGGGGAAAAAGAGACCTCGTGGGGGGTAGACCACAGCTTTGATGAAGCCAAAGTAGCTGCAGGGATCATCAAAATCTTTGTAAATGATGGTGGGGTGACCAAGGGGAAAAACGCAGCTGGCGTTTACATAGGGGTACAAAGATGTGTAGTCCACATAATGCACAGTTTCACCCGGCCCCGCTGTGTACCTGAGTCTCATAGCGCAGGTGCGTCCACCATACAGAGCATCTCGGGGTGATAACGGTTCGGGTGCGTTAACTTTCTCAAGAAAGCTGATCACCCCCGGGTGGGATTTTTTCATTTCAGTCCACTCATGCTCCCAGATGACCTCGAGACGAATGCCGTACACAGTTTGGAGCACCTTGCTTCTCTCTACAGTGGCTGCGTAAAACTGTTCAAACGCTACCCCTCTCAAAGGACACTTTTCATGAAGTTAATAACACAATTTACAGCCGTGGAAAAAACAGCCGTAAAATTCGAACGCAATGTTGACACCGTTAATCTCTGCAAACCCATCGACTGAATATGGGCCAATTTTCTTTTCCCCTTTGTTTAACGCATGTTCAGTGTCTATTTTTCTGCTGTCTGCAATCCACCCGAGCCATTGAATAGACACGCTGGAGAACGTTTTGCTGCTACGTTTATAGTCCAGAGGTGAGGGGATGGCCAAGGTTTTAGGAGGAAGGAAATTGGTTACAAAAACCTTCATGCAAGCTGATGCTATCGTGATGCATTTAAACGGGTCCACACTTGTCTCCCTAAAGAACTCGTCTCTGAATTTTAAGCAGCCTTGAGAAAGAATTTCAACATCATTTTTACAATAAGAAAGAGCTTTTTTCTTAAAGTCAAAGACCCCTTTGCTCGCTTCTCTGTACCAGCTGTTAAAAGCCAGTTGTTCTTGAAGACTCATGCGTTCCACTGTGTAGCAGAATGGAGCAGGATATGACCCCACGTTCTGGAGGCGCTCTTCGGAGGAGGTGGGAGAAAAAACCCTTGCTTTGATCGGTAAAACCTAATGCTTTCGGCATGGCACTCAACTTCATACAAAGAAAGGAAAGACTATCATTGTATTTTAACCTGTAATCAGGATCGGTTAAACAGAGAACTTTACTTCCTAGCATGATGAGATGAGGTTTAATACCTAACCGCACCATAGCTGTGAGAATAAGGTAGCTGTCATAACCGCGAGCCTTGTGTGCTATTAAGCAGAAACCTCTGTACATCGGCCTTCTGAAGTGGAGAACAAATTTTTGGGCGCAGTCTAACCCATAAGCGTGCCATTCATCACCTTTCAACGTTTTAGCACAGACCAGAAAGGGGGTATGCACGCCGCTGTTGTAATTATGATTATTGATTAATTACTTAATGTTTATCATTAATTATAATTTAAAAATCATAATTTGACAAAAGTAATTTCTTAACCAAATCCTCATTTATGAAATGAAACCAGAGCTGTTCTCTGATGTGTTGTAATTATGGCTCAAGGCCTCTGATAATTACAATTATTAAATGTCACTGTTTAATCAAACGTTTCTGCCGAAACGTGGGGAACTTTGCCTTATTTTGACTGAAAAATCACTCTTGCACAAAATAAACACAAAACTCCTTCTCTTTATCTACGTGAAAATTTATTAAATCAATCAGCCTGATAAATCAACTCTCCGATTCAATAATCTTCACCTACTCAAACATGCAAAGTTCTACACAAAAGGGTAACATATCTAACTAATAAATAAAGCAAAACAGCAGTGGGTGTGTATGGGATCAACCAGCGGTTATGGCAAAAGTGGAATATGACAAGGGATGTTGGTGTGGTTGAACGGGGCTTTTTGAAACAGTCCGCCAGAAGGCGTAGCCCAGCGGGACACGGGTTGTCAAAAACCCCCCACAGCAAAGTTGGATAAACTCAGCTTAGACAAAGAGTCATAAACCTTTTGGCGGCAAGTTAGCAAGCAGTTAAGTGGAAACAAAGAAAATGGTGAATTTCACCATGAGGTTACTGTCGCATTCAGTCCAGGTAATTACAGCGCTCTGGTTTTCGTCCTGTAAGGACAAAAACTGGTGAGACGGCCTCAGAGAAGCCGCCTGGGTCTCAATACAATGTTGCATGCAAATACAATTTCATAACATCAGACTATTAAATTGGCAATCCTACTCTACCCTGGCCAGACTACTTCTAATAAAGAAATCAAAGAAAATAATAAAGGATGGGTTTTACTTTGTGGAGCAATTCTTCAGGGCTGCCCCGCGGTGAGCGGGAGAGGAGGAGGGGGGGAAAGTTGGAAGTTAACGCTGCGTCCACGATTAACTTCCGGGAAGGAGCGTTCAATCTTCGTCCTTTGGCTCCTGTGCGAAAGGGGAAAAAATATGATCTGACGTCAGCAGTCGACTAGAACAAAAACAAGGTGGCAATCCGTCTCCTTGAAACTCCGTGGTTTTTTGGTACCGTGTAAACTAACACCTTCGATCGGTTTAAAGTTGAAAATGTCTGGCCTTCTTATTTCCAGGAATTTCTGTCAGAACGTTCTTTTCAGTGGCCAACGAAGGAGAATAAATGAAGACTCCACGTGGGACCTCTTCTTCTCCAGAGGATGCTTCCGTTGCGTTGGTTTAACGTGTCGAGGTCTCCAGCTGAAAGGAAAGTTTAAAGCTCCGCCTTCCATATATAATTCTCGTGTGATTCAGACTTCCTTGTGACGTCAGACTTGGGAAGTCCACGTCCTACCAGCCGCAGTGCCCACTGGGATTGTTGTGGCGGACAATACTGGATATAAATGGCGATGTGTCTAAAGGCCTGGTGGTGTCCAGCAATGTGTAAATGGTCCAATATTCAGGAAACAAGTGGGCCAACATTCCCCCCTAGGTTCAAAGGGTGAGATGAATCGCAGTCTTTGAAGTACTGGATCATCCTGTCTTTGCTGAATCAATCTGTTGATCCGTGGCGAAGCAGAAACAAAAAACAAAATGTCTCTGTGTTCTCAAAAAACCGATGACTGGAGAGTCAGAGTAGAGGTTAGCTGGGCAGGAATAAACTCTGATAACTCATACCTTTTACGTTGTTCAATGAGAAATACAAAACAATACATTCATTACTCATCAGTAGCCTGAGACAAATTGGAAACAAAAGAAGAGAAAGATACAGTACACATATATGTATATATATGAAAGAACTTAATAATAATAATTAAAATAAAATCAAAGATTCATGTTCATAGCTCATGCGTCCAACTTCCATCTAGGCACGGAACCTGAATGTCGTGGTGCTATGATCCGTGGGGGAATAATGTAGAGGGAAATCAATCGACTTGTAAACGGTTTAACCTGCCTGTATGCCGGTGTGTATCTTTAACAAAACCAACGTTTAAAACAGGCTTAAAAACCAATTAGCTCTTCCAAATGGTGAGGGGTTTAATATAACTCCGTCTCTAAACTATATGAGCCAAAACGAGGGAGACAAAATAATAATGAATTGCAGTACCCGGCTATAAGCCAGGTGTGTTTGGGAGGTTGCAGGTCGTCTGCTGTAGGGACTTAGGATTTTCTCTACTAAGTCAGCAGAAAAAGGCCAGTAGGTAATCGTGCCGCGGGCGGACTGTTCTACATGATGAACCAACCGCCTTTAATTAAGATTTTGCATGAAATCCTCTGGCAATGTGTGTGTCCAATTACATCATTCTTAACCAGTTCTGTGAGGGTCTGCAGTGCATGCCAGAGCATACTTAGTGTTATGGAACAATTATCGTGCAACTTATAGTTTAACACTGTCCTAGAAGTAGTTATTATTTTTAACAAGTTTTCTGTTGAAGAAAGTTGTTAGTGATTAGTGCATGTAGTTGTGCGTGTATGAAACATGCACCTATTTAACTAGTCCTACGGCACTGGTATCTCCTTCCCGGACATGGAGGCAAACTCTGGTTCTTTGGGGAGGAGATTCGAGTAGAACTTAGATCTGTCAGCCAAAAGAGCAGCAGCTTGCTGATGAGGGTGTCAATCTTTCTGAAAAGCATCCGAACCATTTAATGAGCTCTGCATGTCACCAGTTAGGAGGAATTTGTTACCCTCCTGCTAATTTTGGAAATGGTTCGACCCAGTGGTATGAAGGGAAACCATGGTAATGTAACCACCCTCGCTGAAGCGGAGGTGACTGGCTTGGCTGGGATGGCTGAAATGGCAGCACGGTTAAGGCAATCCTTGGATGGGGGACCTGAGGGTCTTGAGACAGAGGCCAGTATGGCCATTGTGAGGGGGGTGGAGTGTGGACTTGTAGTCCTATGCCCCCTATGAGAGTAATGGCGTAGGATAATGTGACCCCCCTTTGGTCTGTTGGAACAAGTCTACAAAGCATGAGAGGAGCTGTTTGATAGCAATACTTGCACACTGGAAGTGCACACTCTGATTGTCAGATGGGCGGAGCTGTTGCTTAAAAGGAGTGTGTGGGCTGGTTTGTGCCTCGTTACGAGGGGATCTTGTTGGCACAACGGTCTACCAGCCTCACTGGTGATGAATTTTCCAGCCAGATGATAGAGGCACTTCTGGTATGAACATTGTTTCAAGGTGTACAACTTACAACACTTTGGCGGTAGTAAGTTTTCACAACGGGTTCTTTAAAAGAGCAAAGGAATGATGACGTGACGCATCGTGCTGGAGGAGTTTTCTGGGTCGGCTGGTGCAGCTGTGTCCCAGAGGTGCACATGACCGGCCACTGACGAGGGCTGAGAGGCTCTTTGGCTCCTCTAAGATGGTGACCTGGTTGGCACAATGAGACACGTTCGCTGATTGGCACCCAGTGGGTCGGGCACATCCAACCCGGATCAGAGTTGGTCCTCGGTGGCAGGACACATGAGTGGGGCCAGCCTGTCACAGTTCTGGCCACTGAGAAAAAGCTCTTTTGTTTAATGTGCACCTATAGTGGTGCACCAGAGTTATGGCCGGAGTGTGATTATCAGCTCCACCCGGACTTGTGATACATGATCGGTTTTGGGGTGCGGGCTGGTGATGTTTACAGCACAAAGCTTCAGCCTGAGATGGTTCATTGAACGGAGAGCATGGCTCTACTTCACCTCCTCAACAAGACCGAGAAACATCAGGCGATCTTGATCACTTTAAAATGGAAACTCAGTTGGAAAACTTCCACCTATAAGATCAGAGAGTATAGACAACGTGCATGTCCATTTTGGTTCAGTTTACTGAGAACCTGGGAAAGATGGTTTGTTGGTGTTTCTCAGGAGAGGGTCACAAGGGTGCTTGGAGCTCTTCCAAGGTGTCTCCCCATCCGATCAGTATAGACTCTATGGCTGTGGAGGAACGGGTCCACGCATAGTCATGCTGAAGGGAGTTGGGTTCTGGTTTAAACTGGAGGGTCGGCTTCCTGTTTCAAGGGTTTGTGGGGGCGTGGTGGATGATGACATGCTTCCTGTCACCATCTTGGTAAGGGCATCCTCCATCTCTTCACATAATCCCTTTTGCGTGTCGTATCACCTTTTCCATCAGTTTTACTTAGGCTCAAGTGATGGTCAGGGCGTCTGGTCGCACGGAAAGTGGTGCTCGCAACTTTGGACCGTGGTTGCGGATTCAGTACCACCCCCCCGGTCCAGCTGACCAAACTACGTGTCCCGACCTGTTATTTAAAGTGGGTTCCGCTGAGGGCATTTCCTGAACTTCCAACGCAGAGGCTGGTTTCTTTCAGTCGGACCTGTAAAACCCTAGCTCGCCTCTGATCCCTTGGTCGGATGTGCAACGCGTTTCAAATGCCATCTGAGCATATTGAGGATCTCTTGCATGCTCAGTGTCTTTGTTCTGCAATACATAAGTAACATAGTCTTGCACACTTTCAGAAGGTGTAGAGGAACAGTGGATTTAACCGCATCGTTCCTCCTCAATGCCAGGAAGGTTGGTCCTTGGAAGTAAACAGCGATCAAGCGCGGTAACACTCTAGGTGCTTGCGCTTTCTTCGCTGGATAGTGAAAGCACCAAGTGTGGCGAGGCCCGGTCCGTGTACACAGCAATATTCCTCTAGAGCTTCGCACGAGGGTTGAAATAACGGTCTCGGACTTTGCAGAGGGCCAGGCTCTCATGAAAACCAATGACGATCCGGGATGTTGTCTTCAAGATGAGCGTCAGTTTTGCCGTGATGATGGGCAATACAAATCTAAAAGGGGACAGCGTTAAACTTCCCTCAAGATAGTGCAATGTTTGACCTACACTCTTAGGGTCGAAACGCTCTATGTCTTTGGCCAGAGACTCAAGCTGACGGTGCACGTTTGGCGGGGGGCAAATCACTCTCAGGGATTGGTGCCGGCCCATCTGAGCGGTCATCATCGAGGAGTTCACACCGGCTGACACTAGGGTGTGGTCAGTGCATCACGTCTCAATCCGGAGGAAGGCAAGTGGAGTGGATGCTCAGGGCTAAAACGTTGGGCCCTGCGTCCCGGCTCGGGTTCATGGCAGCGGTTGAGGGCGGTAGGAAACCACCGGAATTCCTAGCGGCGGATATCCTGTGCCTGGCGGAAGTAAGGGAGCGTAGAGGACGTACACGAAGTAAGTTTGAAGGCGCTCGCCTCCTAAGCATGAAAACTATTTATCATGCTGGATCACCAGCCAAGTATCGTTCATGGCGCTGATATAGTGGAGTGGGGCCACCGCACCACTTGAAAACCTATTATGAACTACTTACACCCGTTCTTGCCTTGGTGGATGTATGGGGAACCCCTGAGCCCTGAAAGGTATTCTGGAGAGCAGCTTCTCAAATCCTCCAGATTGATCTGCAGGTTCTCTCAGGGTACCGCAGGTGTGGCTCACCTCCAAAGGTTTCAACTGTGAGGTGGGTGTTCGGTTCCACCCCCCATTCCTCCAGGGGATGGGGGAGTGGCCTGCTACATCAATGTCTCAACTATATCGCACAAATTCTGTTACTTCATCTCTAAGGACATCCACCGTCTGCAAAGTAAATTCAGCTCGAACTTGAGTCTAACACGCTGGTCAATTCCAAACATTAACCTTCGTGATAAACAGAGTGAGCGTCCTAACAAATCTGAGGACCCGTCTCTCTTTTGGTGGGTTTTTAATGACTTGGAGCAACTCCTGAATCATGCATTCACATTGCTCAATGCCATTAATCATTGAGACCTTTGTACGCTCCTTCTGAGGATAACAGAATCAATGACCAATTCGTTAGTGTTCTGCATTCCTATGTGGTCACTCTAAATACACAACATCTCCAGCTGCAGTCTGGGATGTTCCTCATCTTTGGCCCAAATGCACAATGGTAATACATGTACAATGCAAAACACACAAACTGTTTAGCGATGAACCACCACTAAAATTTACCAGTCGTACAATTAGCAGTAACACAAACAGCTAACTGTTCTTTGATGAATAATTAGCTTAAATTAGTTAGCAGGCACACAACAGGCTAAAGCTGTTCTATGATGAGCCGGTAGTAACTTAATTAGCAGCAATACAAACAGGCTAAGCTGTTCAGTAGCTGTGGATTCAGAGATATGTATCCTGCAGGTGGTTATGGTTTGCTTAAACTGGGAGTATCAAGCAAACAAACGCACAAAAAGGGAAAGAGGAAGGAAAGACGAATTTCCTTTCCTGAAAACCCAAAACCCAACTATTCAAAATAAAATTTTAAAGTGGAAAACGAACACTAAAACATTCAATGCTTGTCTTAGCTTTCAAATAAATGTTAGTGACTCCTAATATGCGATACACTTACCTTCTAGTTAGGCAACTAAGTTAGTTTTGTGAGTCAGATCACAACATGCTTCACACAATAAAACCCAGCCAAAAACGCTCAATTTTCATCCAAAAAGTGGTCATGAATGATCAATAACTTCAACTTCAACCTAAGTTATGCCCTTTGATCAAGGTGTGAAATGTCTGCCTGTAGTTAATGAACTGAGTGCATTAAAATCCAAAGTAGGAACGCAATACTCACTAGTGGACACCAGGTGGTACGCAGGCGCAGGTTGCAATTTGGGAAAATCCAGCTGCGACTGCAATTTTATTCAAAGGCCAGCAGAGTAGGTGTATGTTCTCTACCTGGAATGGGCAGGGAGCTGGTCAGACCTGTAATTACACCCAGCGGCCACTGGAGGCTGCCTACAACGCTGGTTCCCGCAAGAGCGTTGCCGGCTGGAAATCAACTTTAAATTTACCACAGCTATTGACACCCTTTAACTTTGCACCACCACAAGCAACTCTGGTGAAAGATTATTTTATCCTCTGCCGCAAGAACTGAGCAAACTCCATTCACAGATACCCCATAGATCACAAACGCTCTTTGCACAAAACTCGAAAATCTACAGTAAAACGTCTGTTAAATGCCACGGATATCACAAATTGTTTAATTCTGTGCAACAGTGATGTGATGTTGTCTTTTTTAAGGCCCCACCCCAGGGACGCCACAAATCTGTTGTAATTATCGATTAGTGATTAATTGAAATATTTAATCAAGAATGATAATTAAAAATCCATAATCCAGATAAAATTAACTCCCTTAACCAAAATCCTTGTTTATGAATTGAAACCAGAGCTGTCCTCTGGTGTTGTAATTATGGTCAAGGCCTCATGACTAATTACAATTATTAATGTCACGGTTTAATCGACCGTTTCTGCTGAAACGTGGGGAACTTGCCTTATTTTGACTGAGAATCCACTCTTGCAAAAAATAAAACACAAAAAAGCCTTCCTGATCTACGTGAAAAATGTATATTAAATCAATCAGCCTCATACATCACCTCCCCACGATTCAATAATCTCACATACTCAACATGCAATTAAACAAAAGGGTAAAATATTCTAACTAAACTAAAAAATAAAGCAAAACAGCAGTGTGTGTGTATGAACAACCAGCAGTTATGGCAAAGAGTGGTAATATGCCAAAGGGAGGGGTGTGTTGAACGGGGTTTGAACCAGCTCCGCCAGAAAGCGTAGCCCAGCGAGGACACGGGTTGTCATAAAGCCACCACAGCAAAGTTGTAAACTCAGCTTAGACAACGATGTCATAAACCTTTTGGCGGCAAGTAGCAAGCAGTTAAGTTGGAAACAAAGAAAAATGGTGAATTCCACAATGAGGTTACTGTCGTAGTCAGTAATACCAGCGCTCTGGTGTTCGCCTGTAAGACAACTTTGTGAGACGCAGCCACCTCGGTTACAAACAAGTTGCATGCCAAATACAATTTCATGAATCAGCTATAAATTGTGATGTGATCGCACTAAAAATCCTATCTATTCTACCCTGCCAGACTACTTATAATAAAGAAATCAAAGAAAAAATGAAAGGAATGGGTATACTTTGTGGAGCAATTCTTCAGGGCTGCCTGCGTGAGGGGGAGAGGAAGCAAGCAGGGGGAAGTTGGAAGTTAACGTGAGTCCAAGATAACTTCGGGGAAGAGCGGTCAACTCGTCCTTGGCCTTCTTGTCGAAAGGGAAAAATATGCTCTGACCGTCAGCAGTCTTTTCATTTTTGGACTAGAACAAAAAAACAGGTGGCGATCCGTCTCTGAAACTCCGTGGTTTTTTGGGTACGTGTTAACTAACACCTCGATCGGTTAAGTTGAAATTTCTGGCCTATTATTCCAGGAATTTGCGTCATGAACGTTCTTTCGTGGCCAACGACAGGGAGAAAATGAAGACTCCACGTAGGTGACCTCTTCTTCTCTCCAAGAGGATGCTTCCGTTGGGGTTACCGTCTAGATCTCCAGGAAAGCAGGTTTTAAAGCTCACGGCCTTCCATATATATAATCCTCGTGTGACGTCAGACTTCTTGTGAGTCAGACTTGGGACGTCCACGCCCTACCAGCCGCATGCCAATGGGTAGGATTGTTAGTGGCGGACAATAGGAGATAAAATGGCCGAATGAGCGAAGGCCTGTGGTGTCCAGAAATGTGTAAATGGCCAAATATTCAGCAAACAATGCAAACACTGATTAATGGATTGATGTCTGAAGTAACACTGGTGCTGATCGCAATGTAAGTCTAAGCGGGAAGAATATCTTCACCGCCAAATACTGCCATTTTAATGACACACGTGTGGTTTACCTGGATTACCTGATCGGAAAAACGAATTCTTTTTACGCCCCTGCACAATTTTACAGACTCACCCAGTCTGTATAATAAGGAATTGCGACATATTTGTGAACACCTGCACAGACGACAGGTTAGTTATTTCTTGCACAAATTGAAATTTAAAATGGTATGACAACACTGGACAATACCTTCACAATGTGTGTGGTGCATTTTCATAAACCAGCTCGTAACAATAGCACAGACATGTCTGGACCTATAAACCCTTGAGATCTTTTTTATTCCATAGTAGGATTGAAATAACAGCAGAAAAAGAGGGTATTGAACGATCAGGGGAAACCTAGTTGCAATTTACACAGAGCTTTTGGTTAGGGGGGGGGAAGGGGGGGTGGGGGGGTCCCGTGGTTCTGTGAAAAAATACAATTTTCTCTCTTTAGAATGTTTTCAAATTTACCAATGTCACTAAAAGTAACCCTCTGTTTTGTCATTGAAACCCGCCTGATGCTGCATGCTCCCCAGACTCTAAAGCCTGGACTATCAGGAAGCTAAGGGTCAGAGACGTGTGCGAGGGCAGATGGCAAAGCATAACGATTACGGTATTATTCTAAAACAATACAGGTGACGCATTTTCTTATTAAACAGTTCACTGTCTAATGATTTTGTTGCTTATGTTTGAACCACCTTCTGGCTCATTTATACCTGTAGACGAATTCCAAGTATTGTCTACAGGCACACATCAGCGTTTGATTGACTAAGTCATCCAAAAATACTATGAAAGGAGGGCAGGATCATTATTCACCATCATCGGTAACAGTAAATGTGACGTGACGATTGCGATTTTAAACCATCTAAATTCCAGCTGTTCAACGCGTTACGTCTGGTTAATGATCTTGCAACGTCGCTAATTCACCAACGAAAACAGCATGATGTTTGTATAGAATGCGGCTAGATTCTGGAACGTTACCAGGACAAGGGGGTGGAATTATAAAAGGTCTCCTTATTCAATGTTATCTAAAACGTTTAACGTTAACAACAGCTGGAGGATCAAGTTGCAATCTGATCAGAGTGACAGCATACCTCCTGATTACATTACCCCCATGCTTGGCCCGCACTGTGTGATGTTGGAAAGGGTTCTAAATTTATCTGACACGGGTTATGACTGCCAGGTGGAGACGATGGGTCTATTTAAATCATCGAGAGCTTGTTTTTAGAAGCATTAAATTTTGATCAGGTGGAGGGGCGGGTATATTTAAATCAGAAGAGTATGTTCTAGTAAGCTTAAAAAGTCACGTGGTTCGTTAACAAGAGGTGCCTCATCCTGCCTCTCCTCCTCGTTCTAAAACGTGATAGCTCATTGGGACTTCATTAAGATCAGCTACTAAATTCCCCTATTTCATCCAGGGCAAGTCCTGATTCGGTTATCCATTTATATGAGGCATAAGTCAAAAAAAAAAAGAACAAACCAAAAAAACACAGTGCTCAGTTCAGTTAAAAATCACCTTGATGTCACGAACGACTTCTGTATCAGAAACCTGACCTGCGATTCAAGCGCCAAGGATGAAGCTTTATTTCGGACGGTCGTGCAGCTTGCGAGCCTTTTTCTGCGCTGCTGTGCAGTTCGGGAACGAATCTTCTTTATCATCAACGTACCTCTGTAAAGAGAATGGACAAAAAAAAAAAAAATAAAATATTGAAATAAAACACATTAAAGTTGAAATTAAACAAAAGGACTTCGAATAATCCAGTAGGTAAGAATTAAACGTACGTCATTAATCCTTAAGAAGGGTTGCTCTGGTAGCACCGCAGAGAGACGCTGCCTTTGCGGGGTTAGATCATTCTGTGAAAACAAAATAAAATAAAGTTACCTTACGCTGCGCATCACAGCGTCATAAAATAAAACCATAGTAATAGTTTTTAAAATAAGCGAGTTGTTTAAGGAGGAAGTGATCCAATTAATTTAATACTTGAGGCTCATAAACGAATTTTGAAATACTTTCACGTACTTGTGGAGGGCGGTTCGTGCGAAAACTAGCTCCAGATTCGATTCCTTGTTGAACTGGTACTGATGCGTTTCTGTAAAAAAGTTCTTGACTCTTTGAAACAGTATCCTTTTGACGGGCGGCTTCAGGGCCGCATCCTTTGGCGTGAATCTGTAAACGATTTATATTATATAATTTTACTTTGAACTATGGGTGCTTAAAAAAAAATATATATATAGATGTTATTTCGTATATTTATATTCTTACCTTCCATCAAACAGCTGATGGCCTCTGCATTTGCTTATTCCAAGTTCTTTATTAGTTTGCTTGATCAAAGCTGGTTTTATGCTTTAAGGTTCTCCGTTAACATATGTAAACAAGTTTTATCTTGGCTGTAAACAATCGCTAATATTCAATTCAACCGCCAAACAAAAATAGTTTGGACTTACTTTCTCTCCGGGAGCAGTTGGCAGTTTATCAGGTGTGCTTTCAGGGAAATGACGATAATTTGCGGTGGCGTATTTAATGCATCAGACTCTTCTCTCTTCTTTTGATAGAAGAAAGTCCAGATTGTAATTGGATCTTTTTTTAGTGATTAAGCGTCTTTCACGCTCGACTTGGTCGGGCGAAGCACGATTCAGGCCGCGACCCCCCCAACGTGTTCAATTCGGTTTTTACGTTGTCAACAATTATGAGAAGATTGTTTCAATGTTAGCTGATTTATTCTCAACTATACAAAATGTTGTTGCATTTAAACATGTAAATACCGTATTCGCCTCTGTGTCAAGATAAAATCATCAAAATCAGCGACGGGGCCTAGAAAAAAGAAAACAAAATATATATATAGATATATATATATATATAGATATATATATATATTATATACGATATAAATTAACAATATTAGAGAGCAACTCACAGCAATTAATGATTTTTAAAGACTGATACTTACTTGTAAAGACGGTACGTGTACTTCTGGAACGTTAGAAGCAGGTCGAAGAAGAACTCCAGAAAATTTCGTATTCTGAAATATGTATCACATGTTTTTCTGTACTGTATTTTCAAGCAAACAAGTTAAAATAGAGTTCTACAGTATTTTCAGTGGTAACCAAGTTTGAACCTGTTTAGGCTGAGTGACTCTGCAAGTTGTTGAAATCCACTGATGTCTCTCTAGCCTGGGATATTCTGGAAAGTAAAACCTTTTTATATTGCCACCCCCGAAATGCTGAAATGAGAAGATCAATACCCCCATACATATGGAAAGGATGTACTTAAGGTATATAACTCACTTACTTTGCGAAAAAGCACCTGTGATAATGGTGAGACCCAGTGCCTTTGACATTGCGGCAGGGCAACTTGACATAGGCAACTGCCCCCACCTGTTCATGAACATCTGACCCGACACTTTGGAAGGGTAGCCAGAGCTCAAATCAATACACCCACACACACACACACACACACAAAACCCTAGATATCGAAAAAGATGTGATAATGGTGACGGACACCAGCAGTGACCTCTGGACCATGCTGCAGGACCACTTTGACATAGGCAATTAGCAATGCCCCAAACGTTTCATGAACATCTGCTTGGCACTTTGGACAGGGTAGCCGAGCTCAATCAATACACAACATCCCACACACTCCACACTCACACACACACACACACACACACACACACACACACACACACACACACACACGATGGAGCAGATTGCCTCTTACTCAAAACATTTTACAGAGGATGGGCTGTGTTCTTTTATGATGTCTTATGCTGAAGCGGACGGGTCTGCTCATTTCTATCGGGGCGGTAGGAATCATTACTTTATTACTTTTTTAGGTCTTTATTATGAACCGATTTAAACTTGCCTTATATATTAAAGCAAATAGTCCTGCTGTTAAAGCAAAATTAACTTACAAGTCTGTCAGGTTTAACAGTTTCA